>JBBMOL010000664.1:0-73170 GCA_037954665.1 Laguncularia racemosa
AAAAAAGCAAATCATTGATTTCATTTAGTTTCCCTTTAAATTTCCCAGACCAAAAAAAGGGGGACAAATGGATTTAATAAAAAAGGGTTGGCTTGTCTAGGGGAATGTAGTGGTTTGATAAAGCTTTAAACAAAATTAATCGGGTTAAAAAAAGAATTAAAGAATGAAAATAAAAGAGTTGTGGGGAACGTTTTTTATTTGAGTGAACTAATGGAGAAGAAAGTAGTGAGTTAGAAAAAATTTTTTGGGAATAGAAGAAAATGAAGAAAGTAGGATTTCTCTATAAAGCATAACACATCTATCTTTTCTTTTTCTTGTGAGGAAAATTTTCTAAAATAGAAAGTACGGAAAAATGGTTTAAAAGGAAGGAGTTTGGGAATTTTTGTTTTTTTCCATGTAATCTTTGGGTAAAGGCATTTTAGATAAAAAATCACTAAATCAAAGACATGATTGGTCAATGGAGGAAGATCAGAAAAATTTAAATAGATTAGCAATTGATTACTTCTAAAGAATTTTTTTTTGTAGGGGACATCTAGAATATCAAAATTCAGGATGGTTAAAGGAATGGATAAAATTGAGGATTGGAACAACCAGCTAATATTTGTCCAAAACAAGGGAAGTTTAAAAAATCATCTAGAAATTTGGGATGATAATGACCATAAGTCCCTGATGGTTTTATAGCCCCCTTTTTAAATTTATTTTGAGATATCATTAAATAAGATATCATGGAATGATAATTTGCTTTTTTAAGGGGCATCCCCTCCAAGATATTTCATTTCAACTATAGTTGTTTTGACCCCAAAAAAAAAGAAACCCAAATAGTGGAAAGACTTTAAACCCATCAGTATCTGAAATTTTTTAGCCAAGATAATATCAAAGATCAGTTGACTCTAAATATTTTCCTCCAGAGTGTTTAGTAAGAATCAAATGGGATTCATAAAGGTTGCAACATCAGGGAAAATTTTTTTGATTACCAAGACTTTACTTTCCTTTTAAAAAAAGGAAAAAGGGGGGAAAATTTGGGTAATAAAATTGGACAGGGAAAAGGCCTGTAATAGAGTAAATTGGGTCTTCCTATTGAATGTGCTAAACATATTGGTTTTTTCTCATCCTTTTTCACATGATATCTAGGGTATTTTTTAGTTGCTAGTTCTCTCTGAAATTAATGGCAATATTAAGGTTTCTTCAAAATCAAGGGCTTATGCTAAAAGGGGAAACCACTTTCACCTTTACTATTTCTATTTTTTTCCCAAAAGTGTTATCTAGAATCTTAACAATCAATTAGCAAGAACTAAAAGATGACTTTTCAGGTGGGTAATCCCAAGTCTATCACATTACCTTTGTTGATGATTCTATCCTCTTTATTAAGGCTACTAAAAATCAATGAAGAAGTTAAAATCATTTTTAAGGTGGTATGAGAATATACAAGTTAGAGAAGAATAGAAATAAAAGCACCTTCTTAGCCATAAGGAAGATAAACCCCCTTATGGTTAGAGTAAGAACAACACTAGGTTTCTTGAGAGGTGATTTCCCTTTATAGTACTTAATGCCTTTAGTATTGTGAAAAATCTACCCTGCAGTCCTAGTAGTAGGGGAACTTAACTTGGATGTATGATCCAAGACAATCCATTTATTTCATTTTTTTTCCCTAAAATGTTTGTTTTTTTTTTTTTTGGCCTATACAGGAACGTTGATAAGTTTCTAGGGGATGGCTAAATAACATGCACTGATGACAAATTGGGAAACCCTTTGGGCTCACATCAAGGTCCGCATTGCTCAATTGCTTGAAGAACCGACCCATTTGAAGACCATTTTTTATACTTGTTTTTTCTTTATTAAATTGGCTACTTTTTACTCATTTTTGGGAATTATGATTTGTTTGTATTTTGTTTTTAAAAACCATCATTTAGTGGCAAATGTGAAATTTTTTTGGACATTTTAATTTTTAATTGGAGCAAGTTAAATACTTGCTAACTGGTTTTGTGGGAGACTCTACTTTTTAAAAAAAAAAAATAAAACACTTTCCGTGGGGAAGTCCTTGCTAGCAAATCTCATCTCTTAAATTTCATGGTGGAATTGTGGCAAATTTACTTAAAATTTGTGAGTAATATCAAATTTTTTAAGTTGACCAATTATTACTATTCCATATCTATATGATTGGTTTTGTTCTTGTTTTGTTCATATTTCACCGCAATTAAGTTTTCCTTTTCCCAAATTTTAAGGTTCATGCCTTTTAGTTTTGAAATTGAACTCTATTGTGTGTTCATTTTTTTTTATTTTGGAATACAATTGACTGTCATTGAAAAATTGTGTGATCAATCAAGAGTTGTTCATACAATTAAGGTTCACTTGGAAAATTGTTTAATTAAATTCTTCAATTTGTATCGGTACAGTGCTTTAGATTTCGGGCACATCTTTTTTTTGGGGTACAAAGCACGGGTTTTGAGAAAGGATTTTGTGATTGTTGATTTAGGGAATTGATAGGAATCAAAATCCAAAAACCCTTTTCATTAAGGCAAGAACTAAAGATTTCAAAATTGGGCATAAGGGCCCTTTTGGAGCAAATCGACCCTGGAATTATTTTTTACTAACCTCTTTTTCTTATTCATTTATTTATAATCCAACGGAATACTTATCAGCTTTACGGGCGATGGACAAACTATTTGACTTAACTTTGGGGTTTTCCATGGACCACCTAAACGGCGATGAGCGGGGCCAACAATCTTATGAAGAGCAACATAATGAAAATTTTTTTTTATAATTTTTCTTTGGACATTATGTTGAATCTTTTTTTGGGCCCTTTTCATTTGTTTAAAATTTCTTTGGCCCGGCACCTTAAATGGCATGTTGTAATTTTGTGGTTTTTTTAACCTAAAGGGAGCAAGTAAAAATCTTGCTTAAGAGGGTTTTTTGGGGGGGGGCCTTTTTTAGTTTTTAGACATACACTTATATGAAGAATTGGGGTTCTTCTTTAGTTCAAATTCAATCTCAAGAATTGGAATTGTGCAAGTCAACAAGGGGAAATTGTAGTATATAAATTTTTTATTGTTGGTTTTTTTTTCATCTCTAGTATCAACTGGGTTAATTTTAAGTCTTTTAGTTAGATTTTGATTGCATTTGTAATAAAGTATCATTGCATAATTGATTGGTTTTAGCACTTGTTAATACCACAATTTTCTTATACTTGTGCGGGGAATTTTTTTTGTTGGAAGAGGATCACATTTGAATTTGTGTATTTTTTTTGGGGAAATTTTCCCTTTGAATTTAAGTTAGTTAATTTATTAATTGAGGTTTTTCTCTTTTGGATTTCATCTTTTGATTTTACATTTGATTCATTTTCCCTCAATTAGGGTCATGCAAATTACTCTTTTGTGAACCAAATTACTTATCTTTGAGGCTGATTTGGGTTTTTTGTTTATGTTTTTTTCCCTTTTGGGGACATCAGCTTTTCGATCAGAGCTTGGGTTTGTGAAAGGGGGTTTTTTTGTTTTTTAATTTCGAAAATTTAGGGTTCATGTTCTTAATCTTAAAACTAAAATTGGGGGGTAAATTGAAATTGTTTTGAGTTGTTTGAAGTGAAGTGATTGTCTTGGGGAAAGTTGAACTTGCTGTTTGGGAGTTTTTTTGGTACTTTTTGAAGCTTCTATTTTTGGACTTCACTGTAAGGAAAAAGGGAAAAATAGTGCATTTTTAATGCAATTTCGGAAGTGCAATTTTGTAAAAAGAAAAATGTGAACTTTATTGTTTTTTTTTTTGGAAATGTGGGTGCAATTGAGCAATTTCTGATTTGATTTTTTTAAATTTGGGGAAATTTTTTGTTTTTCCAAAAAAAAACTTAATTTTAAGAAGTTAATTTGGGGTTTTTTGAATTTAAAAAATTACTTTTTTACCAATTGTGGAAGGGGTTTTCAATTAGTGGAATTTTTTTTTTTTCAAATTTGAAATTTTTTTTAAAAACCTTTTTTATTGCGGTTTGTTTGATTTTTTATAGGGGAAGGAAATTAACTTTGAATATTTTTGTGTAGAGTTGTCTTTTCAAAAAAAATGTGGAGGTTGTTACATCGTGGTTGTATATTTGAATTGTGTGTAAAAAGGGGTCTTGAATTTTTGGTATTGTGTTTGTTGTTTGATGGGGAATTGCCATTTGGAAATTTGTGGAATTATGTGAGTTGGTGCTGCACGTTGAGGCTAAATGTAGATGTAGTGCATGGAAAAAATTTTGAAAAGGGAAGAGTGGTGTTTCAATGTGAAGTAGAATTGTTAGTGTGTCATTTTTGGAAATTAGGGAACAAATTATTTTTTTAGTTTTAAAAAATAAAATTGAAAGGTACATTAAAGGTCAATTTGAAATCTCAAAACACATTAAGTCATAGTTAATTGTGTTCGTATAAATTGAAAAAGCCTCTTATCTTTGTGGAATATTAAATTATTGAACCATTTTTTTTAATTTTGAAATTTTGAGTTGCCTTTGTTTTAATTTTTGCGGTCTTTTTTTGTGTGGAAGGGGGGAAAGTTGCACCAGCTTGAAGAGGATGTTTCGGGTTTTGAATTTTTGTAAAGTTATGAAGGGTGTGTGTTTTTTTGGGGCATGGTTTTTGTGTGTTGATTAGAGATTTTGCCGGGCGGTTGGTGGGGAAAACCTTGAAAGGGAGTTTTGTGATGGGAGTTGCGCTTTTTGTGCTTGTTTAAAGGTGCTGCAATTTGTGATTTATTAATGTGAAACTTAACAAGGAAGGAAGTTTTGGGGGGTAATAAATTTAAAATTTTCAAACAAGTCATTAAAGTGAAAAATAATTGAACTATTATTAAAAACACTTGTATTAAAATTTTAAATTCAAATACAAAAAGTATTGAGTTACTTCACTTGACTTGGTTGTGTCTTGGAGGGGGGAAGTGGGGGGAAATTAGGGTTTTTTGGGTTTAAAAATTTAAAAGTTTAGTGAGATGTTTCATTAACTAATGTAGCATCGAACATTGACTTTTTGGACAAGAATGAAGAACACGGAAAACTTCTTCCATACCTCTTAAAGGGTACAAGGAAATTTATGTGTCCTTATAGTCGATGTGGTTTTTTGCCCCAATTTTTAAAACCCTTTTTTAGTAAAAAACTAAAATTGCTACTACTAAAAAACATCCAAACTAAAATTTTTGTTTTGGTTATGACAGGGAGTTTGCATGTACCCAAAGAGCTAGGGTCCTTTTAAGTGTGGGGAAAATACTGTATGAATCGAGTGGTATTTTACCTATTTGTACATCCTAAATATTGTTGGCAAGCCTTGGTTAATACAGGGGGGCATAATGATGGCTTCACGAATCTTATGTACCCAAAAGGAGGGAAAACGTTTTTTTGAATCATGTCCCTTTAGATGTTAAAGGGGGTTTAAAAAAAACAAAAATCATAACCACAGTAGGCCATGAGCACTGAACCAACCCTTAGACACAAAATTTTCCGTCACAATGTACCAACCTTAAAGGATCCTGAAACAGAGTCAGATACAGACATTAAGGACGAAACTTTCAAGGGCAGCATGTTCCATTCATGGTCTAAGGCCATGAGCATTGATAAACCATTAGGGGTTTTCTAGGGTCAGAGTCAGATGAGCTTATCATCAGAGACCCCAACGTTCAAAATATTGTGTTCACCTTTAAGTTTTAGGGGCATGAACACTTGGGCAAACCATTAGTGGGCCAGAGAAAAACGCCATACAAATGGGTTAGAAAAGGGGGAAAAAAATATCGTGGAAGGGGGGTTTAGATGGGGGGTACCTCAAGGAAAGGGTCATTATTTTTTGCAAAAGAGAAACATCTTGGAAAAGGGGAGAGAAAACACCACCCCCTGATTTTCATATATTGGGACTTTGCAGAGATACTTTTTTCAATGGATTTCAGGAGAAAACAATCTCTCTACATTTTTTTCTGCCAAATTTAGGACAAATCTTTTTAAGGGCCCCAGGAATGATAGAATAAAATTTTTAACAAAACCTACTTGGGCAAAACTAAAGGATTTCGAATTTGGGGGATAAAGGCCCATTTAAGAAAAAAATTGACCCGGAATTATTTGTTTACTAACCTTTTTCTCTTATTTTATGTATTGTAATTCAACAAGAATACTAATCATGCTTACGGGGGGAGACAAACTCACTCAGACCCGTTGGGGGTTTCCATGGCCCCAACCAAACCCGGCGATAAAAGGGCCGAGAATCCTAGGAAAGCTGCAGATGAAACTATTTTTTTTATAATTTTTTTTAGACTATTTATTTTGTAATTTTTCTTTTGGACACTTTCATTTGCTTATAATTGTTTTTTAAAAGACGGGGGTTCCTTAAAATTGGCAAAGTTTAATTTTGTGGGCTTTTCAACCCTAAAGGAACAAGTATAAATACTTGCTTAAGTAAGGTTTTGGGACCTTTTTTTAGATTTAGACATACCTTTACGTGAGACAATTTGGGTTCTTCCTTTTTCAATTCAATCCCAAGAATTGGAATTGTGGGGAGTGCAAAAGGGGGAATTTTTTTGATTTATACAATTTCTTATTGTTTTTTCTTTTCATCTCTAGTGAGTCAAACTGGGGTTTGGATTGAAGTCTTCTTGGTCAGATTTTGATTGCATTGAATCAAACTATCATTGCTAATTGTTTTTTTTAGCACTTGTAAACCATCAATTTGCATTAACTTTGGCATGGAATTTCTTTTTTTAAGGAAAGATCACGTTTTTTTTTATGTATTTTTTATTAGAATTCTTTTTAATTTAATTGGTTAGTTGATTAATTTTAATATCACTTCATAAAATTTATCCCTTGATTTTACATTTGATTCATCTTCCTCAAACAGGTTTAGGGGAAAATTTTCTCTCTTGTGAACCGAATTTGTCTTGTTTTTAATTTAAATTTTGGGTTGTTTTTGTTTATGCTTAATTCCCTTTAGGCACATTGGAATTTAAAGGTCTTGTCTTCCTTTCGTACTTGTTTTGATTAAAAATTGAATATTATTTTGTTGGGCCCCTGGAATATTTTTGTTGTGAATTGGGAGTAAATTTCAGATTGACTTAGTGTCAATACCTTTCCGTGAACTCCTTAGTGTGGAAAAGGGAAAAAATTATTTAATTTTTAATTTCATCATGGAATTTTCCCTAATTTAAGTAACTTGTGGATGTACCTGTTCTTCCTTAGTATTTTGGAAGGGGAAATTGTACAATTTCAAATTTGAGCTTATGGGAAAAAAGGAAATCATTTAATTTTTAAACACATCCATTATGCTTGAAGTGTTATTGAGTGGTATTGATTGCATGTCATTTGAATTTGAAATTGATCTTACCTTTTTGGGGGGAAAGTTGCATTAAGGGTGTTAATTTAATTGTTGTCGGTTTTGTTATATGTGTGGCAGTGAAGGGGGAGTATTGAATTGATGGAGTTTGTGTTGTTGTATTGAGTTAAAGGGTGTTACACTGTAATGGGTTTTTTTGTGCATGTAGTGGTGATTAAAGTAACCAGGGTGTGTGTGTGGGGGGCAGTAATTGTTGGGAGTTTGTGTGTCAGGAAGGTGTAAAAACGAGAAATCTTGTGAAACAAGCATTAAGTGTAAAGTTATAAATATTGTTACTTAAAACATTACTTAGTTGAATTCAATAATTTACTATTGGGGAATTTTAATTGTGCCCATTTATTTTTACTAAATTGAAGTGTAAGAATTTTGTTGCATTGGTGACTGTTGCACCATGGGTGTAAAGTGTGTGTGTTTTTTTTGACGGGTTTAAAAAATTAAATAGGGTTGTTTTATTTTTTTTGAAATTATTGTTATGGTGGGTGAAGTGTTGGGGGAAAAGGGAATGCTAAATTTTTGTTTTAGAATTTGTACTTCAAAAAATAATTTCCCCAAAAACATTTAATGACATGGAAGGGGCATTAAAAGGGGGCCAATAGCCAATTTGGGTGAGGAGGGGTTATCATATTGCGGTTAAAAAATTTTGGATGAATAGTTTTTAGACCTTTCCCCACTATTTTCTACACAGCAACAAGATTGAAGAAAAAAAGCAAAAACCCCCCAGTGGCGAACCTTAGGCGCCACCACCAAGATAGCCCCCAAAAAAACTTAAAAAAAGGGAGCAGTAGGAGGAGGAAAGGGAAAGGGGAGAATGCAAGGAGATCATCATGCCTTTAGGGAAAGGGGGATGATAACTTTGGGTCAACCTTTTCCCCAAACAAGATTTTAAGCCACCTAGGGTCTAAATATTGAAGCTGAGATCCTTCATTAAAGATAGGGGTTAAGGGAGACTATCTAGACGGAGGAAAGGGGTTAAGGCCTTTTTAAGTGTTAGAAATAGAGAAACACAAGTTCGATTGCGCTATTGAGTTAAAAAGTTTGTTCCTTTTGGGGGGGAAAAATTTGGTGATCAGCAGGTAAGGGATGGGGAGGAAAAAATTAAATTTTTGGGAGACATGAAAAGGGTTCTGGGAAGAGGTTCATTCCGGCATTTTAGTTTAAAATGTTAGCTCTATAACCTTGAGACAAGGAGGCAAACAGTGGATGATTTTAGTGGGGGTTTGAAAAATTTATGATCAGATGGGGTCAGTAGACCCCTAAAAAAACCCTATCACGTTTTGAATGGGGTTTAAAATATAAATAGCCTTTTTGTTGATTTAGAGATATATACATTTGAGAGGCATACAGTTTGCCTTGAAAGTGGAAAGGAGGGCGCCCCAAAAAAAATTCCGGTTTCTAGTACAAGCCAGTACACATAGGGCTAGGGGGGGTTAAGGTTAGTTGGTAGACAAAAGGGGAAAAGTGGACAGATTACCCCAACACAATGAAATCCAGGAGGAGCAACCGGAAAAAAAAATTTGACCTCTTGAAGTGCCCCGGGGGCCCATCACAAAAATAAGTGAAACATTAAGGGGAACACTTAACTTTGACAAGGTTTTTTCCCTGAAGCCAGAAAGATTAGAGCAATCATGAATTGGGGAAAGGTTGGGGAAAAACCAGGGGAAAACCCCCTTTCTTTTATAAATTTTTACAACCCCCGGGCACGGTTTTAAGAGGGCGTGTTTGTTCAAGGCACGCCGGTGGAAAATTTCCCAAATTGCACAGAATCAAAACACTAGATACACGCTAAAAGGCTGGCCGTTAGAAAAAGCAAATCCACAGAAAGAACACGACAGAAGTATAGGTCATGTTTTCCGGGGAAAGTGCATAAAAAGTCACTTTTTGTACATGGCCGGTATGTGCCAGAATTGACAGAAAGGTACAGGGGGAAAGTACACCCCGATATTTCCCCCCGGGGCCCGCTTATTCGTTTTCCTTTTTACGTCACTTATCTAAACTATTCATTTTTGGGCTTGTTTTACATGAATTGAACCCTAGAAAAACTCCTAGGGGTTTAAACAATGAAAATTTACATCTTTGAACATTAAACACTTTTGAGAGGCACCCCCCCCCCCCTTTGGGTTTTTCAAGAACTAAAAACGAATTTTTTGGTTGTTTTTTGTGGCTTTTTTCCTACTTAAAATCGTCTTCCATCCCGATTGGCGTCTTCTTTTTATACCAAGTTCTTGTCTCGCTTATAGACAAGGGGTTTGGGGTTTTCCACTTTAGGTTTTTGCGTCTTAACAACGAATTCCGAACTTTTGGGGTTTGGGGGTTTTTCACGGGTTTGCGTTTTCTTTTTTTTGGGGAAAAATTTGGGGTTTTTTAAAAAAATCAAGTTCGATTGAGGAAGGTAATACAATAACCCAACTCCCAATCTTCATACAATTTCGATTCAATTTCGTTATGTTGCTTTTGATAGTGTAATATCGACGGGGCGTTTTTTTAAAAAAAAAAAAAGAAAAAACACCAAAAAAAAAAAGGAAAAAAAAGAAAAGAAAAACATGATAAAAGCAAAACAGGAAAAAAAAAATTTTCAATAAAAAAAAAAGAGGAAAAGTTCAAACCCAGTTTGTTTTCGAATTCTACAAAGGAAAGGGTGTAGTTCGGTTTTTTTTTCCAAGAGAACTGAGAAGAGGAAATGGCAGTTGATACAATTGAGCGAAACACGTAAGGAGTTACAAAGGTTTAATTATATATATATTTGTTAGTACTAATTTTTTCTGCAGGAACTGTCAACAACATTCTCCTGAAGGGGTGAAAGGGGAAGGGGTTTGATGCTAATTTTAAATTGAGGTTGAGGGGAGAAAAAAAGGGGATGTTCCAAAGGGAAGGAACAAATTCATGAACGGTAAGCAAAGACTAGAAAAATCCACAAACGTATTCCAAGGGCGAAAGGGGGAGAGTCGTTCTAGGAGAGTACCGAGGGGTGGAAAAAAGACGGAGAAACTTTGATGACCTTCTTTGGGGGTTTTAAGAGATAAGTGTCGAATAAGGAACTAGAGGGGGGAAGATAGAGAAGAACATTAGGATTGGAAATTGTCTACCATTTTGAGTTTCAAAAAAAGGGCTTTATATAGCATATTTTTGTTCACCATTTGAGATTGTTTATGGTTTTAACCTTGGGGTTCCTATTTATTTATTCCCTTTTGCCACAACAGTCTGTGAGTTTTGATGCCGATTCTAAGCAAATTTCTGAGAAAGCTACATGCACAGAAAAATAGGTTGTAAAACAAATTCCAAGGTCGCTTCAAGGGTAAAAAAGGACAGGAGCCCAAAAATTTTTTTCACCCGGGGAGATTTTTTTGGGGGTGCATTTTCGAAGGGAGTTTTCCCTTTTGTAGGGAAACCAATTAAAAACCCTAAGGGAGACATCCATTTCCGATGCGAGAAAAAAATGATAATGCCACAAGAAAAATTTACCAGGTGAGTATCCAGTAATTAAATTTTTATGTTACTGATGGGGCCCCATTTGATCAGGAATGATTTGGGGACAACCTTTTTTAAGGGGAGGGAAGATGAATCCAGAGAGAGTCAAGCCGGAAAAAAATGGGACCTCTTGAAGTGCCGCCTGACCGATCACAAGAAACAAGCAAAATTTTTAAGGAACACTTAATGGTTGATAAAGGTTTCCATAAAGCCGGCAAAGATTGGAGCAATCATGAATTTTGGGAAGGTTTTAACAACCAGGGAAACCCTTGCTTTTATACAAGCACCCGGACACGGGTTTTAAAGGGGGGTGTATGTTCGGGGACGACCGTGTAGGAATTCCAAGTTTTCACAAAACATAAGGCAAAACAGGGCTAAAAGGCAGGGGCCCGGGATGGAGACAACCAAAACCACAGAAAATACACACCGAAATTTTCAACTTCTGTAGTGACCGGAATTGCCAGAAAATACACGATCGATACACGCCGTGAAAATTTTCCAAATTGTACAAAAAGGTACCGGCCAAAGTACACGGCCTTATTCCCCGCCGGGTAGCTTTTTCATTTTGTGTTTTTTTCGCCATTACAAATACGTCTTTTGGGGCTTGTTTACCAATTTTAACCCTAGTATAAAAGCTCCTAGGGTTTTTAAAAAAGAAAATTTACAATTTGAACAAAACACTTTTGAGAGGCACCTCTTTGGTTCTTTAAGAACAAATCGAACTTACGATTATTTCCTGGCGCACCCCGACTTTCAATCGTCTTTCCATCCTATTGTGGCGTCTTCTTTTTTAAACCCAAAGGTCTTGTCTCCTTATAGACAACGGGCGCGGTTTTTTTCCCCTTTAGGGGTTTGGGCTTTGGGGAACGACTTTCGAATTTGGATGGGTTTCGTCACGGGTTGGCGTGGTTCATCAAAGACAAAGAGAAAAAATTTCTAGGAAGGGTAAAAGGTCATAGCCCAAGTTGGGGAAACGTACTGGGGAAAAATTTGGAAAAATTGCCAGATAAATGCTTCAAATGCATGGGATTTAGACAAAAGCTGCACATTCCTAATAAGAGAGAAAAAAAAAGTCTGGAGGGACTGAAGAGGAGAAGATAAAAAAAGTTTTACTTAGGGATCTGTCCATGCTTTGCGAAGTACTAGATGACAGAAAGCTGAGATACATGTAGATAAAACGGGTGAACTTACTTACCATTAATGTGTTGCTAGGGGACAATCTCCGAGAAGGGGAAATAAAGGGGAAAAATTTTCCCCCATCCCTTAAATTTTAACCTTTTTTAAAAAATTGAAGGGTAACACTTTTTGTATCAAACTTAATAAATAAATAACACAAACCACAACCATATCCACCCTACAAACGCATGGTAGATAACGAATAGCTACAACACGGCAAAGGGGGGCCCAATTTTAAAAAAAAGGGGAAAAAAACCAGTAGATCAACGTATTGTTTTTTCATGTGTGCCTTTCAAGTTTGGGGAAAACCCAATGTTTTTAAAAAGTGTTACAAAGAATTTAGAAAACAACAATTTTAAAGGGTTCAAAGAAATCTTGATGCCTATGCTCCCGAGGGGTCTCTTTCGAAAAAAATAAACACTTTGATTCTTCTAAAATTAGGCAAAACCAAAAAAGGCACCGGTTTTTTTCCAAGAGAAACCTCTTAGATTTGAGGCAAATCTTCCCCAGGCTTTTGGGGAGAGGGAATTACCTCATTCTAAAGAAAGGGGGGAAAGATTTGGATGTAAGATCCAAGAATCCACATATGTTCATTTTCTTTTTCCTAATAATGTTTGGTTTTTTTTTTTTTTTTCACTATAAAAAGACATTGATCATCTTTCGGGATGACCAAATAACATCACTAATGATCAAATTGGGGGGATCCTTTTCTTCATCCCCAAGGTTCCAAGTTCAATTGACAGAAAAAACTGGCCTTTGAAGACTATTTTTTGTACTTGTATTTTAATTATTAACTGGCTACTTTTTACTTATTTTGGGACTTATTATTTGTCTTTTTTTGTTGTTAAAACCGATAACTTAGTACATTTGTGAAATTTTTTTTAGACATTTTAACCCAAAATTGGGCAAGTATAAATACTTCTAACTAGGGTTTTAGGGGATTTTGAATTTTGAAAAAAATCAAAACTTTGCCGTGGGGGGAACCTTTTTAGCAATCTCATCTCTTATAAATTTTTTGTGTAAAAGTAGCAAGATTGGTTAAGAATTTTGTGAGTAATACAAATTTCTTAAGTTTTTTTCCAATTTTTATAGTGTGCATACTATGAGTGATTAAATTTTTTCTTTTTTTTTCAATTTTTCCCCAATTGGGTTTCCTTTCCAATTTGGGGTTTTATGCCATTTTAGTTGGAAATTGGACGCTATTGTGTTGTTCATTTTTTATTTTAGAAATACAATTGATTGTCATTGAAGTTACTGATCAAGTTTTAAATTAAGGTTTTACTTGGTAATTGTACTTTAAACCCTTTTGAAATTTTTTAATTGGGGGCTTCAATTTTTATTGTTACATAGTTTTGTTTTTTGGCACATCAGTTGGGGAAAATGAAAGCAATTTTTTTTGATTTAGTAAAAAAAATAAAGAATAGAATTTAAAAAAAATTTTTTTTCAATCACACTTTGGGGGGGACAGGTTGATTTTAATCAAAAAAACCTTTTAATTTCATTCCTTTGTGTGTGATGCAACTAAAAACCTTTTAATTCAATAAAAGGATTTAGAATGACGTTTTTAAGATTTTTCTAGAAGATGTCTAAAACCAGAAAGGAATTTGTTGTAAAAGGAAGAAGGGGCACACCATTAAGAGGGAGTTACGCATAAAAAACTAAAAACATTAAAATACGGGGCATGAGCTTTGGGGGAGCTAGATTGGGAATTCTTTTTTTTCCAATTATTTCCATTCCAGTAAATGGGGCTTCAACCCTGTTTTAAAGGAAAAAAATTTAGACCATTGGTCTAGAAAAGAATTAGACTAGATTCTAGCAAAAATCATATATTCAGGGGTTCAAAAGGAAAAACAATTTTTTGTTAATTTTGGTATAAATTCAAATCTTCATCTTTGGGGGTTATCATATTTATTGCCAAAAAGATTATCCTTACAATTTAAAGGCACGAAATATGGGGTTTTTGCAACAGTGATGGGGGGGATCACACATCAAAATTCACACCCTAAAAAAGGGGGTTGGAGTTTTTACTAATAGTTATCGCATCCCATAAACCCTAAAGAAAACCGTTTCAGTTAGAGGTTACAAACTCCAATTAAATCTCTTTTATCATAAAAAATAAACTAATTATTTTTAAAAAATAACTAAGGAAACTGAAATCCTAGCACAAAACCACAGAGGAATCATATCCCTTACTAAAAGTAAAATCGAATATCACAAAACAAAGAAGCCTAGGTTAATAAATTTTAAAGGGGAAAAAGATGTGTGAAACCCCCGGCAAAATTAAAAACCAAAATTCCACATGCTAGTTGGTTTCAATACCCCGAGGATCGTCTTAAAAAAGATCATAACTAACCCAATCAAACTCGTTTTCTATAAAACCCTTATACCTCAAACATATATATATAATGGGGCGAAATTGCACAAGTGCACTGGTCTACAAGTAATAGAGGGGAAAAGTAAGGTTGTCGATCCCCGAGGGGAACCAATAAGACAGATCTATGGCAATTCTTACAATATCTGGTGATTAAAAAAGGGTTTTAAAAGTCTAATCTAAAAATTAACTTAAAACAACAAGAAAAATTTTTTATGATCTATCAATTTTTAACAAGGAAATTAGAATTCACCCCCAATTTGTTAAAAAAAAGCTACCAAGTTATGCAACATGGGGTTTAAGGGATTCAAGTAGTTTAGAAAACCTTTTTTGGGATGTTGACCTTAAATCAATTATCGGCTTCCCGCCCCCAAATTTTAAACCCAAGGGAATCAAAAAAATTTTTTCATACACCCCCATGCACAAACATAACCCAAAAAAAAAAAAACCCTAATCCCCCTTGTATTAATTAACAAAAACATTGCATTGGCCCCCCCAAAATCTAATTAAACCAATTACGCAACTCCCTAAAAAACAATCAATTAAGAATTCTAACAAATCCTAATCAATTCCCGTATCAAAGGATTTCTAAATTATAATCAAAGACGATTTAATTGAAAAAAAAGGGGAATTTGCAATCATGAATAATCCAAAAATTCCTAAATTCTAACATGGCTACAATTATCCTTTAAAATTTTAGATTTTTCATCCAATTTCCCACGGGGTGATTAGAACATTTTAGTATGATTCAAAAAACAATTGAAAAAAGAGGGCAATGGTTTTATATTTAAAAACTAATAAATGGCATAAAAGAAAATAAAGAAATGAAACAAGGTATAATCTCAAAGCTTAATCTTCAAAAATACTCCTTGAATTCTTCAATTAAAGCAAATTCAACAAAATACATTTCCTTCAAACAAAATTTTTTAAAAATCAAAGTACCTAAGGAAATTTTAATGATTCAAAAAAAAACAAATAGCTAAAAAAAAAGAAGAAAACAAAAGGATTCTAAACAAAAAAAGGATGTTTAACCAAAAAAGGATGCCCCCAAGGTTACAAAAGGGGCTATTTAAGACCAAAGGGGGGGGGATAAGGTTATCGATGATATTGAGCCCAAAATTTAAATTTAAAGATATATTTTGGAGAGATTCTCGAAAAGGAATCCGGGATAATAAAGCCGCTCAAGCCCGGGTTTTTAAGTAGGCCGGCTTAAAGGCCGGGGCTTTTTTTTTTTTTTGGGCCGGTTTAAAGGCCGGCCCAAAGGGGGCCCCTCAAGGCCGGCGGCTTTAAAGTAGCCGGCCCAAACGGGGGCCTTAGTGAACCCCTTGCTCCTTTTTAAAATTTTTTTAAAAACCCTCCAATAATTTTTTAAATTTTTTCCCTTTGGGCCCAAAACCTGTATTTCACAAAAAATACCTTTTAATACATTTCTTTATATTTTCTTAAAATTTTAAAATAAATTAATATAAGTCCAAAAAAAAAAAAATATAATGTTCTTACAACACCCCACACGAACTTTTCTTGTCCTAAAACAAAATTTTTATTAAACAAAGAAACCATCTTTTAACTTTTGTGCCCATTGTTCTGACCAACGAAATTTGTAACTAGTATATCTAGTTGAAATTAGTAGTTTCTAAAAACAACAGATTTTTAACCCGTGTTTAACAATAAAAACAATACTTAGTCCTAAAAAAAACATTCTTTAAACTTATTTTTATTAGCAAGTATATCTCCCAATTTACTTCTCTAAACAAAAAACCCAGGAGTGAAAGCATAGGGGATCCATTTTTTCCTAAATTTTTCCCCTTTTTTTTTTATGTTTTATTTCCCTTTGATTGGAGCGGGTGAGACTTCACTCTTCTGAGGGACCAAGCTCCCCCGAAACCCCGACTTTCATTAAGGACTAATTTTTCCTTTCCGCCCTTCTCGTTTTTTTAGTTCATTAGTCGCACATCCGGGGGTCATCGCCTAAGTGACCGGGTTTTTAAAAGGGGGCCCCTAGAACTCTTCCTCACACTAACTTTTTAAATTTTGGTACTCTTAATCACTTCCTGAGTTATTGGAGTAAAGCCTTTTTTTTTTTTTTTTTTTTTTTAAGGGATCCTAATAAAATATTTCTTTTACCTCTTTCACTAGGTTAAGGTATTCTCAAAGAAATTTCAATAGAGTTTAAAAACCCAACCAAAATTTTTTTTTTAAGTAAACTTGCTTGTTTTTTTCAACTTGGGGGCCCAATCTAAGTTCAAAGCTCAACAAGGGTAAACCCCGTTTTTTAGAATTTACCTTTTAAATTTTTTTAATATTTTAAAAATCACAAAATTTGGGAGTAGGGCACCAACAATTCAATTTCGGATTTCATTGAAAACATTAAGGCATAAAAAAAGCAGGATTTGTAAGCTCATGATGTGTGCAATTTTACTTCTACATTTTAAATCCCTTCCCCCACTTTTAAAAGGACAATGTCCCCCTTGTTTTTAAAAAATTTTTACAAAATTTTAAAGGGAAAAAATGTCAATGCAAAATTGAAATACTAACTTCCCGGATAAAATGCACAGGAAAAAATTCCCCTAAAATTTCTTCTCCTTTTGGGTGTCTTGAATGCACCGGCAGCTCTTATCCAGCCTTGAATTAGTTTTTTTTTTTTTTTTTTTTTTTTTTTTTTTTTAAAAAAAACTATTTTTGATACTTATTAAGCATGGGTGCCTCCCTGAAGCGCTTTTTTTTTATATCATCGCCCACTATCAGGGTTAGCTTTTATCAAGGAGTTTTTAAAAAACTCCCCTTAACCCATCTTTTTTTGATTAGGGGTTTCCCAAACCCTTCCATGGAGGTCCCTTCTTTTCAGCTTCCAACCAATTTTTTAGGTAATACAACAAATACCTGCTGGATTTTGCCCTTGACCATCCCAGGATTTCCCCCTGTTCATCCAACTGGGGCCCTTAATCTGCGCTGCAATTTTTTGTCAAGGCGCTTGTTAATGTGACCATGAATTTCCAAATTTTGACACTTATAACCAAACAATTTTTAGAAAAGACATAGGTTCAAGGTCGCATAGGCATTTTTCGGGGCTGGGGGCTTTTTAAGCGTCTGTCTTCTCAAAAAACAAAACATTTTTTTTCTGGGGGGGTTTTCACGACCTTTGTTTTTTTTCTCATCTTCTCCCCCCAATCATCACTCATTTTAAAACAGTTCAAAGTGGTTGCCCTACATCTTCCCCCCATCATTGTTAAAATTTCACCCTCAGAAAAAGCAGAAAAAAATTGCTTTCTCATTGACAAAAACACAGACATACTATCAAAGTTACCTGGTCATCATGCCTAAGGGGGGGCTTTCCCCTTTTCCTACATCAATTTTAGCTTGACCTGTGGAGGAATGGTCTTCCTAAGATCATGGGACCCCCTCTTTTTCTTTTATTTCCAAGACAAAAGTCAAAAAGGGGAAAAGAATTTGTCCACTTTTTAAAAACCCCCTATACCCTTTGGGACTTGACCTTTTATCCCCAAAAATTTTAAGGTAACTGCGTCTCCTTCTTTCCCCAAATCCTAGTTTTTTTTTAAAAAGGACAGAGGCATTAAATTTATACTTTTACCAGAACTATAAGTACTTTAACAAAAATTTAAAAATTTCCCCAAATGCAAGGAACAGTAAAACTTCCCTATCTCTTTTTTTCTCGCAAATTGGGGAAATTCTTTTTAAGATCATAGAACATTCCCCTTAAGCACACAGTTCTTTCCCTTCAATCTTCCTCTTCTTTGTGAGTAAATTTTCATGAACCAGCATATGGGGATCTGCTGAATCCCTCTGCAAAAGGAATTTTAATTTGCAATTTTTTAAAGACTTCAAAAATTTTGCAAATTGGAATCCAATTTTTGTTGCTTCAGCCTTCCTGGAAAGGAAAGGAGGAAATATGCTTTCACTTTTGGTGAATTTTGCTTGGCTCCTCTTCCTTTTGTTTCCCTTTATCTTTCCCCGGGGTTAAACCTCCTCTTCCTCAAGTTTCTACAACCAATTTTACCCCTTCTTAACATAATAGCTTTTTCACCCATAGATTTTGCTCTTTTTTCTAGGTAAAGCCCCCCAAGCTATTCTAAAAATTTGAACATTTGACTAAGCTTTTTTTTAAATTCCTAATGGGCTTTTGATTTTGCAACATTTGCATCTTTTGCATAAACTTATCAATTCTTCCTTTTTTTGACTGACCTTGCTGGAAGAGGTATTATATAGGATATTTTATGGGGGTATTATGTTTTGGATTTGCTTTGAAATCCGGGGTTTAAGTGCTTTGTTATCATTTCCCAAAAATTTTGGAGGTTTCGCCACCCGGATGGGGGGGTTTTTAATGGGGCCCCGATTTCCTCTTTGGAAATTGTTACAAAATTTCTTGCCTCCATGGGATGAGGGGGAAAATTTTTTAAAGGGCACTCAAATTTTTGTGTTGTCCTGACATAACCCAAAAAAAAAATTTTATTAAATTGAAAGAAGGTGCGAGGGAGTTTACTTACCTGGGGGTAAGAGAAAACGAGCTGTTAATGCCCCTACATTACAGATGCCACTAACTTACCCTTTCATGTTGCCAATTAGTGACTAGAGGCCTTTTTTATCTTCAAACACACCTCACATATTTTTACTCATTATGCACCACCAAAGCAGCATCTACCAAAACTCAATGTGTCATCTAAACTGAGATGAATATCCAATAAGGGGAATCGGTAATCCATGATGGGGGCATTTTTAATTCCTCCTTGAATCTTTCCCCCTGTTTTATAAAGTGTTTTCCCCAAAAAAATTACTAAGTTTTTGATGTCATTCTAACCTACAGTTCTAGCTGGTAAAAAAAACCCCTTTTAAAAATTTAGAGAGAGTCTACCCAAGGGGTTTACAAATCTTTGGCAATGAATTGTACCAACCTAGCTTTTTTTCAAGAAAACAAAAAGTTTAGCCTAATTTCACCATCAGATACTTATTTTTTTTCACTGTATTCAAAATGAAGAAATACTGCAAATCTCATCAGGACCTCATTTGGGGGAAAACCCCCAAA
Source organism: Laguncularia racemosa (assembly GCA_037954665.1). Lineage (NCBI taxonomy): Eukaryota > Viridiplantae > Streptophyta > Magnoliopsida > Myrtales > Combretaceae > Laguncularia > Laguncularia racemosa. The sequence goes on from JBBMOL010000664.1 coordinate 19,373, forward strand.
TTTTTTTGATTGAACCATTTGAACAGTGCTTTTTAATCGAAATTTTTTCCTGAATTGTTGGCTTTTTAATTTCAACCGAAACAAAGGTCCGGGTATTTTTGAATGCTCTAAAAAAAAACCCTGAAACTGATTGTTGTTCTCATCTCCATGTTCTCTCTTCCTTTCTTCTCTCTCCTTCAATTGTCCAAGGGCTTCTATCTCAAGATTTTTAAATTTGGGAGAAAATTTTCACTCACTCTTGCGCAAAAAAGACCCTTAAAGAGAATGGAAAACATCACACAATGAAAAAAAATTAAATAACAAAATAATTTTCCAAAATTTCCAAAAAATTTTAAAATCTAATATCTTAACCCCGGCAACGCGCCAAAAACTTATACGCTCAAACATATATAAAATGGGACGTAAATTGCAGCAAGGCACGGTCTATCAAGTAATAATGGGAAAAGTAAGGTTGCCCCTCCCCCCAGGGGAACCAAAGAGTACTAGATCATGGGAAACTTATCAAATCTAGGGATTAAAAAAAGGGGGTTTTAAATGTCAATCTAAAAATTTAACTTAAAGCAAAAAAAAAAATTTTATGAGAACTATCATTATGAACAAGGGAAATTAGAATTCACCCAGATTGTTAACAAATTGCTACCCCGGTTTTTTCAACAGTGTTTTAAAAATTATTCAATGATTTAGAAAATCCTTTTTTGGGGTGTTACCTAAAACATTAGTCGGGGTTTCCCCGTCTCCCCAAATTCCAAGGGGAACAAAATTAGTTTTTTAAAACCTCCCATGCTACAAAACAATAATGCCCTAAAATCAAAATTAACCCCAATCCCTTTGTATTAATTAAAAAAAACATTTTATTTTTGGGGCCCCCCAAAAACCTAATTAAAAAACCAATTAACGCAACTCCCGTATTGATAACAATCTAAATTTTAAAATTTCCCAACAAATCCTAAAAAATTCCCTATCAAAAGGATTTCAAAATTTATCAAAGACCGAATAAAAAAGAAACAAAGAATTGCAACATGAATAACCAATAATTTTCCAATTCAAACATGGTACAATTAACCCCTTTTAACATTTTTAATTTTCATCCAATTTCCCCCAAGGATATTTAAAATTTTAAATTGATTTTATAAAAAAAATTGAAAAAAGAGTGCAAGGAATTAATAAACAACTAAAATGGCATAAAAAAAAATAAAGTAAATGTTTACAAGGTTTTAATCTCAAAGCTTAAAATTTTTAAAAATGACTCCTTGAATTCTCAATTGAAAGCAAACTTTACAAAATGACATTTTTTCCTTTAAAAAAAAAATTTTTAAAAATCAAAAGGACCAAGGAAATTCTAATGATTAAAAGAAAGAAAAAAGATGCTAAAACAAAAAAAAAACAAAAGGATTCTAACAAAAAAAAAGGTGTTTAAACCCCAAAAAAGGCCCCCTCCAAGGTTCACACAAGGGGCATTTATAGATCCAAAAAGGAGGGGGGAAAAGGTTGACTGAGGGGATTTAGTCCGAAATTAATTAAGAATGTTTTGGAGAGATTCTCGAAAAGGATACCGGGGTAAGAAGGGGCCGGGGCCAACCGGGGTTAAAGGCCCGGCTTTTCTTTTTTTGAGGCCGGTTTAAAGGCCGGCTCAAGGCCGGGGCTTTGAATGTGGGCCCGGGCCCCAAAGGACGGGGGCCCTTCAGTGCAATCCTTCGCCACTTTTTAAATTTTGTGAAAAACTCCCCCAAATTTAAAACTTGTAATTTACTTTTGGGTCCCCCAAAACCGTTTTTTTCCAATAAAAACCATTAAGATCATTTCTTTATATTTTTTTTTATAATATTAAAATAAATTTTTATAATCCAAAAAAAATATAAGTTAATGGACTTATCAAACCTAAGTTACAATAGGTATTCCTAGTAATTGTTAAAATTCTATGGAAAAGTTTTTTTGCAAAAGAACAAAAAGAGGTTTTCGTTTTCTCACGAAAAGGATGTGTTTTTCATATATCTCAAAAATTTTGTTTTTGGCTACCCACCTTGCACAGCATATTAGTACTCTTTACAATGGGGAAAAACCTAAGTTGCCAAATTTCTATTTGTTTCCTTATCCTCTGTAACTGAGTAGGCAACAAAATTAAAATAAATTCAAACCCAAAACAAATACTAACAAATATTACAAACAAAATCACAAATTCCCTTTCCTTTTCAGTTCAATATTAATATTTCTTATTCTAGAACTTAAAATTTTCCTTGCTTTTCTTCCATCAAAACATAAATTACTTTTAATAGGTGTTGGTTCTCTTTCATATAATTGATTCCTTGGCTTTTTGGTCCATAACCAGTCCTTTAGGGCATAATTCATCCTCTTGGCTCAAACTCGGGTCATTGGCCCTTCCAATTCCTTGCAATGGATTTGAGTTCTTAGTTCTATCTTTCTTAGGTGCTAGATGTCCTATTAGAAAATAGATATTGAAAAGAAAGAATTAAAAGTTTCACAATTTCTTATCACCTTATGTAAGTCAAAACCAATAAATTACTCTATTTTTATACTTATTCCTCGATATCTAAGTCTAAAGCTATCATCGTTGGTTCCCTTTAGCCCATTCTAGCTTTTGGATTTAAAACCTACGCAAGAAAAAGTTTTTTGGGTGTATCTAAGAAACTAGTGAGAAATACCTAACCAAGTAACAAAGGGGTAAATCTATGCTACTGCGGGTTTTGGTACTGTAAAAATAATGTTGCCTTCATGTAATTGCTCATGTATGGCATGGTTGTTAATTGACTTGCCCTTTATTATTGCTTGTTGTTTAGTAAGAGGATATAGCTACTAAGCTTTTGGGCCCACACCCCAACAGCTTCTTTTTGTAGATTAAGTCAAAAAACTGGAATGGGTAAAAACTAAGTGATGAGAGCTTCAGACTTCAAATACAAGGAAAAAGTATAAGATAGAGTAATTGTTGGTCTAGACTTAAGTAGAGTGTAAACCCCCAAAAAATTTCCCAAATTTAGGAATTTTGTATGAAGGGAAATCTCAAGAAATACATCAAAAAATTTAAAGAAAAAAGGGAAAGCAAAATGAATTTGCTTGGTGATAGCAAACTAACTAAACCCTATCCAAAAGCTAAGGGGTTTTTGATAGAGCCATTATACTCAAAATTTTTTATAGTATAAATTGTGTTAAATTATTATTGATTTATAGAAATCATAAAGGGAAAAGGTACTTAATTCTATCATCGTGATAATCAGGTTAAATGGAGTCAAGGATGCCAATTCAAGGGAAAAATTAAAAAGAAAAAAAATTACAAATTGGTTCAAAGGGAAAAGGTTTTTCACCGCCGGAGGGAAGTACATGGGCGTGTAATTGAAGTTTCACGGCCGTATACTTGGTTTTGAATCAACGGAAGATTACACGTTGAAGTACAAAGGCCGGTATCGGAAGCACGGTTTGAAAGGGACGGCCATGGCGGGGAAAAAACCCTGTCAACACTGGACAAAAAAGACGGAAATGGGACTTTGAACAGAGAGGCACGCCTTTGGGAACGGCCCTGGTGGAAGCCCGTGGAGGGAAACGAGCTTGGAGCCCTGGTGGAAGCTAGACGTGCCAAGGAGAAGAAAAATGTGGAACATCACCAGATTTAAGGCACGGCTTGAAAAACTAGCCCTGGGTCTAACCGTGGGGGCACACTGGACAAAGATTTAAGACTTGTAGATTTTGCACAGATGAAGGCACGGCTTTTAAATCTGGCCGTGTGTGTAAAACCCTGGTACACACTGGGGGCGGATGAAGACTTGAAGAATATGCACAGAGGATGGACGGCTTGACCCCCGGCTGTGTGTTAGGGCGTGCCAGGCGGACGAAAAATTTACTTCTGAAATCACTTGGAAAAGGAAAAATATTTTCGTATCTTGTAGCAAAAGATCACATGCCTTTTCCCTAACAATATAAATAGAACCAACCCTTTAAGGGGGGAGGACAACTTTTGAATCTTTGAATCTTGGATCCCCCTTGGAGACAAGAAGGAAAACGCGGAGGCAGAGCAGGCAGCCGGAAACAGAGGATTGTTATGTTTTTATTTTTTATTTTTCGTTTTATTGATGAACATGTGTAGCTAAGCTACCTTTCTAGAAAAAGGGGTCATAGTGTTTAATTCTTCACGAATTGTGGGGGTTTTAATTGATTGTATTTATTCTATTCTTTGCTTTCGGGTATTCATATATCTTCTGATCGTTTTGTCATTATTATCTTTGTTGATTGGTATGAATAGAGCTTTTTCTACTCAATTAGCAAGTTAATATATTGTCAACTAGCACGTCAAATCCGTAATTGTTTGATTGTTCTAGTCTTAGTGACGCAATAACATGTTTGGTTATAAAAGAGATATCGAATTCATTTTAAAGGGGGGGTGTGATCATTTTAAATAGGGTTATCTTATAATTACCGGCATAAATTGGTGGTCTCTCTAGATCTTAATGCTTTGTTAGATTAAATCCTAAGCGCTTGTCTAGGGTTGTTTATCAATAAGAGAAATAATAAAAGCGCTTGTTTGGGTTTTTGAGGAATTAAGAAGATAGGTTGTTAGAGCTTGTTAATAACCATAACCAGTTTACCCTAGGAACAAAAAAATAGAGAAATTTGCCATCGATGATCAAATTCCTTTAATTAAACTATCTGATTCCTTTGGCTAGGCTTTTATTAATATCCGATTTTCTTACCTTGTTTTATTTTAAATTTTTGATTCACAAACAAAACCCCCCATTTTTCTTTCCCTTTTATTCTCCTTGAATAGAAAATAAGTTTAACCAATCTCTGTGGATTCGACCTACTCCCACTTATGAAAATTCATATAATTGTCTAGGAGTAGTTTTTTTTTTGTTGGATTCGACACCCATCAAATTTGGCCACCGTTGCCGGGGATTGGTGTCAAATTTTTTTCTTTTCTTATTGACTCGTTCTCTCAGACAGGTGAACTAACTTATAATCCGGAGATTGGGAAGACTCTAAAGAGGTTGCGACAAAAAGGGCAAGATCATCCCTACTAGCCCCCGAACTTTGTATCGGACTTGGTCTGATTCTGAAAAAGAGGACACATGGCAAATCTCGAGGGGAACCCTTAAGGGAGTGGCTGCACGGATGTGAATCAAAAAACCACTTTGTATTCACTTTTCCCGAACTAGTGTGGAATTCGAATTAAAAATCGGGGTTTTGGATACATCTGCTACCTACTTTTTTAGGGGGCTTGAGAATGAAGATCCTCACAAGCTTTTTAAAAGGGGTTTTCCCATGTAGTGTGTTCTAGTTGGGGGCCGCAAGGAATAACCAAACAATCAAATCAAGCTCGTGTTTTCCATTTTCTTAATTATTTAAAGCTAAAGATTGGTTTTTTTTTTTTTGCCTCCCAGGTTCTTCACACATTGGACGATATGGTAAAGATCTTCTTGGAAAATTCTTCCCCCCACCAGAGCCGCTGGTATAAGAAAAAGAAATTTGTGGTATAAAAAAAGGGACACCGGGCTCTTCCTGGGGTATTGGGAGGGTTCAAGCAATTGTGTGCCAGCTGCCCACAAACATGGGATATAAAAAACTCCTTATCCAATATTCTACGAGGGCCTTTCTTCCCTGGAAAGAAGGGTGATGGATGCTGCAAGGGAGGCGCCATAGTAAAAAAAAACCCCTGGTCAAGCTAGGGAATTTATTCCCATTATGGTGCCCCAAATTTGCAAACAATTTGGGTATAGGATGATACTCTTCAAAGAAGGGGAAATGAGGTAAATGTGGGCTAACCTTGAACATCAAATTTCTAATCTTACCTCCCTTGTGCAGCAGCTAGCTCTTGGGAAAAAACCCCAAAAGGTGAAAGTTGGGGGAATTTGCGCCTTTCTCCTAGTCATCCGACCGGGCATGTGCCCCACATTGCAAGATTTACAATATGAAACACGCCAATGCTGTAGGCGGATTTCAGGACAACCGCAGAGGAAGTTTTGATCCCTATTCAAATACTTACAATCCCCGGGTGGAGGGGTCTCCCAACTTCCGATATTGCAATAACCCTCAACATTTCCAACAATTCCAGCCAAAGCCATCACACCACGTACCCCCAAATCCTTCCCCCTTTAGGTATTCTCTTGAGGGTATTGTTAAAATCTCTATCTGGGGAATTTCCAAACAATTTCAGGAGGGGGGGAAAAAAAGCAAAGCATTCAAAACTTGGAAAATTTAGGTAAGCCAACTTGCTTTAGCCGAAAAAAGGTTAGAAACTCAGGGAAGTTACTTATCAAACTATTACAAACCCGAAGCAAAGCATTAATGCAATTACCTTGAGAGTGGAAAAGAATTTTGCAGGGATCAAATAGAAAGGACATCCCTCTAATCTTGAGGTGGAGACCCAAAAAAGGGGGTTTTCGACTCCGGCCAGCAGGGCAACCAGTTTAGCAAGTCTCCAGTTGACCCATCAAAGGTCACATTGATACCACCCCCTTTCTCCAGTTTGGCAAAATTTCAGAGAAGGGAACAAAAGAGATTTGAAACTTTTCGCAAGTCGGGGTTTAATATTCCTTTGCTTGATGCAATTAAGCAAAACCCCCGGCTATCTAGTTTTCTCAAGACTTGTGCACTAACAAAAAGAAATGAAAGGAATGAAAGAAATGTGGGTAAAAAATGTTTCCGCCTTTAAATTCAGAGAAGCTCCCCAAAAATGAGGGGTATATGATGTTACCATTCCTGCAAAATAGGTAATCTTGAATTGCTAAAGCCATGTGTGATTGGGGAGCTTGTATCAATGTCATGTTTTTGCTTTTATCAATTTTTAAATGTTGGTCCTTTGAAGGAAAGGGTGTATTGTTCAACTTGCGACAGTTCAATGTTATCGAGGGAGTTCTAGGGATTTTTAGTTCAGTCAATGGGTGGTTTTCTGCTGATCTTATGTGCTTGACATGGACAAGGATTCTCATACTTCACACTGAAAAATAATTGGGACAAACCATTCCTTAAGACTTCTAAACGAAAATCATGTAAATGAGGACCCCACTAGGGAATTTATGGGAAGTGTTTTAAATTTTTACTTTTATGAGCATGAAACTCCTAACATATTCTTCTGTTTTTGTTACGGATGTTTTTAAAACCCTCACCACAGGCACAAGGTGGAATCAAATCCTTATCCGAAATTTAGCGGGGAACGTTCCCTACCCCCCAAAAAGGTTTATAAAAAAGGGGCCTCCAGGGGGGGGAACCATGAAAAACAAAAAAAAAAAAAAAAGATTTTGGGGTTTTGCATTAGTTTTGGTTTGTTTTAGTTTGTTTTGTTTGGGGTAGTTTGTTTTGATTTTATTTGTAGTTTTGAACCCTTTTTGGATCGGCAGCAGCAAGGAACATATCATTAGTGCCCTTTTCCAGAGTTTAAAGGGAGCACCCAATACCAGGAAGACAATTTTCCCCCTTTTTTCTTTTTCTCAATGTCCTTTGTGTTTTTAAATTTTCCTCTTAAATTTGGTGCTGAATTAGGACAGTGGGGGACACATTCAAGCAGTGAAAGGGAAAGAGGGGGGTTTAATAAATATAGAAAATAGGGAACTAACTTATACTTGAATGTTTTTTTTTTTTAAGCAATTTTAAGCCAATTTTTTTCAAATTTTTCATGAAACCCTAGAGATTTACTAAATTTTGGGTATAGCATCTCAAAATGTGAAATTGACTTGTTTCAAATGTTTTACTCACCCACTGCTTTTGATTAGAATACAGGGTTTAAAAAATTAAAAGTAGTGAAATCTTTAAAACAAATTTACCTTGTATTTAGCTTTAGAATTGGAAGTCTAAGAGTAAGTCGAAGTCCCTAAGTGAAAAATAAACAAGTTTATTCTAGGTTATATTAGCTACTGTATACTCTTTGAAGTTGTTTGTAAAGAATCATAAAAACTTAGAAAAAAAAAAAATCAGCATGGCCATTTACTCCAATGATTTAAAACTAATTGAGTTAAGAGTATTCAAACTGAATGTTTGAGTGAGGAAGAGTCCGTGGGGTATCTCAAAACCCGTCACTTGAGTGATGAGTCGAGATGTTTTCCGACTCAATGAACTACTATAACGAAAAAGGGCGGAAAAAAGGCAAAAAGTTCATGAAAAGAAGCGGGCAAAAACCCGTCAAAATAGATGCTTGGGAAAAAATCAAAAAAACATGAATGTAAAAATTTATTGAATAAAAAAAAGATGTATAAAAGGGAGAATATCTAGCAAGAGCTTATACCATAATTTCTTTTACTTTTTACTGCAAGGATTATATGCTTGATAATATCCAAGAAGTTTAATTGGGTGTTTTTCCTTAGTGGATTAAGTATTTACCCTTTTTGGAAAAAAATTTTTTTGCAAACTGAGGATTTTAAAATTTTTTTTGTTTAGATTAGCTATGGGAATTTTGTCCCAATGTAATTTGAACACAGGAAAACCAAATTTGGTTTGAAGTAGAAAACATTAAATTAAAGTCATGAATTTCAAATGAATAGATGCTTGGAATGATTTAAAAGGGAAGTTTGTATAATCTATGACAGATTTTTTCAATTGATTTGATTTCAACTGCCCCTTGAAAGGGCAAGCAAAAGTTTAAGTGGGGGGGAATTTGGGTTGAGCCATTTTATACTCATTCTTTATAGTATAAATTGTGGTTTAAAATTATTATTGATTTTATAGAAATTTATAAGGAATGGTTACTCTAATTCTATCATCGTGATAAACAGGTTAAATGGAGTCAAGGAGGGCCCAAATTTAAGTAAATTAGAGGAAGCCTTACAAATTGGTTCAAAGACAAGGATTTTTCATCGCCGGAGGGAAGTACATGGGCGTGTAATTTTAAGTACACAGCCGTGTACTGGTTTTGAATCAACAGGAAGATACCCCGGTTGAAAGTACACGGCCGTGTATCGGAAGGGAGGTTAAGGCACGGCCATGGGGAAAACCGTGTCACACACTGGACAAGGGAAAACGGGGAAAAGTGGGGCTTTGAACAGAGAGAGACACGGCTTAGGGAACGGCCGTGGTGGAAAACCCTGGGAGAAACCCTGCCCGGAGCCGTTGGTGGAAGCAAGACGTGCCAAGGAGAAGAAAGTGTGGAAAAATCAACCGATGAAGGCACGGCTTGAAATCTAGCCGTGGGCTTTAAACCCTGGTGCACACTGGAACGGTGAAGACTTGTAGATTATGCACAGATGAAGGCCGGCTTTAAATCTGCCGGGGTGTTTTTAAACCCTGGTACCCACTGGGGCGCGGATGAAGACTTGGGAAAAATATGCACAGAGGATGGCACGGCTTGACCCAGGGCGTGTTTTTGGGATGCCCGGGGACGAACATTTACTTCTCGAAATCTACTTGGAAAAGGAAAGATATTTTGTATCTTGCTAGCAAAAAGATCACATTCCATCCCCTTTAAAAATTTAAATAGAACCAAAACCCCAGGGGTGAGGACAACTTTTGAATCTTTGAAACTTGGATCACCTTGGGAGATAAGAAGGAAACGCGGGGGCCAGAAGCAGGCACGAAACAGGGCTTGTTATGTTTTTATTTTTATTTTTCGTTTTATTGATGAACAGTGTAGCTAAGCTACCTTTCTAGCCAAAGGGTCATAGATGTTTAATTTTTCCCCGGGGAATTTGTGGGGTTTCTAATTGACTTGAAATTTTTATTCTATTCTTTGCTTTGGGTATTCATATATTTTTCCCTGATTTTTTTTTCCCCTTATTATTTTTTGTTGTTTGGTATGAATAGAGTCTTCTACTAAATTTAGCAAGTTAATTTAATTTTGGGCAACTAGCACGTAAAAATCAAAATTGTTTATTGTTTTTAGTTTAGTGACGAAATTTAACATGTTTGGTTAAAAAAGAGATTATCGAATTCATGTTAGGGAGGTGTGTGATCATTTTTTAAATGGGTTTAATCTATAATCTACCGGCATAAATTGGGGGTTTCTCTAGTTTCTTAATGCTATTGATAGATTAAATCCAAAAGCGCTTGTCTAGGGTTGTTTAATCAATAAGAGAAAAAAATTCAAAGCGCTTGTTTGAGGTTATCGGGAAGTAAGGAGAGTAGGTTTTTGAGCTTGTTTAATAACCATAAACCAGTTTACTAGGAACAAGAATGGGAGAACATTTGCATCGATGACCCAATTTCCTTAAATTTAAAACTTCTCGATTCCTTTGGTAGGCTTTATTAATATCCGATTTTCTTACCTTGTTTTACTTTATTTTGATTCACAAACAAAAACCCCCCATTTTTCTTTTCCCTTTTATTCTCCTTGAATAGAAATAATTTTAAACCAAAATCTCTGTGGATTCGCGACCCTACTCAACACTATAGAAAATTCTAAAATTGTCTGGAGTAGGTTTTATTTTTGTTGGATTCAAACACCCATCGGGTTCGAAACCAAACCCAAAAACCTTGATGTTTGAAAATCACCTTAAGAAAACTAAACTTGAATTTAGATGTTCAAAAAGATCAAATTCAATTCCTAAAAATTTAGAAAACAACCGTTAACAGTAGGGTTTCCTTTAGATTTGGGGAAAAAACCCAATGTTCCACTTCAAAAAAAAACTCGAGATTTAAATTTAAATGAAACCAAACTTAAACAATAATGAATACCTATTAATTTGTATAAAGGAAACTAAAAAATTTTAATCAAGCCTAACTTTACTAAATAATCTTTTTGGGGCCCAAAAAGAAAAAGTTGGGAAAAACATGAACCTAGCCACCCTTGTAAATGGCATTGAGAGGGAGGGGAAGATGGCCATGTTTGGAACATCAAATAATCTGATATAAAGCCTAAAATTTATCAAAATTTCCCCCCTAAAAGCCCCAATTAAATCCATTTTCCATAAGAAAAAATTTGGGGAATTAATGGCCGAAAACAAGCCCCAAAACTGCCTTTACTCCACTTTATTGCCAGCTAGAGTAACCCAGAACAACTAACTAGGAAACTAATTTTAAAATTCTTTAACTAAAAATACAAAGACAATGAAAAGGGTTTGACTTAAGGGAAAAAGGGGGAGCAAAAATTGATGATGTCCCTTAAATAGCAGATATGTCCCTTAAGATTAGACCTTTTACCATTGGACAATGTTATTAACCAATTTAAACCCAAAGCTAAGGATAATTTGGGTTATTTCTGCTATGTTTGCCAACTAAAACCCCTGATTTTTTATTCCCCATTCCCCCATGTTAAAGCCTCTTCTTTTGAAAAAATTTCCGCACCAAAAGCTCTCAAGGACTTGCTAAGAAACTCTCAAGGACAGCTTCAAAAAAACAAAAACAAATACACACTAAACCATAAACCCCTAGCTTTTCTTCTTCTTCTAAGTTTTTTATTCTAATTTCATCACCTATTGATCTCCCTGTAAAAACCCCCATCATTTTGAAGCATTGACACAAGAAAAAATCTTCAAGAAACCCCCAAAGATACCTAAACACTCACCAAAAAAGTCGGATCAAAAAAGGGGTTCCCCAAACTATCCCTCAAATTTTCCCTACTATACATACTAATGCCACCTTCTGATCATTGCCTCTAACCACCCCCCCATTCAAGCCCAATTTCTAGTATCATTAGCATCAAACCCCAAAAGTGCTATTGGGGGAAAAAAGGTTTCCCAAAGGGAAAATCAGAACTTAAAGCCACTCCCAAAAGGAAGTAGAAGGAGGAAGATACCTAGCACCACCAAGTTGCAATGAGTAGGGGCTTGTACTTCATGTTGTGCTATTTTTTTTTTTTTTGTAATATTTTGACTCCACAACTTAGAGTAGAGTTATGTTACCTTGATTTGTAATTTTTCCCTGTATATTTAGAGTATATTATTTTAGGAAAAGAGTTAGGGAAATGTAAACCCATTTTAGGATGTTAAAAACGTTGGAGCATCAAACCCTTATTTTAGCTTATATGTTGAAGCTTTTAGAAAATTCATAGAGTTTGGAATTTGGAGGGCTCTTGGTGCTTTTGGGGAAAGCCTAAGCTAAAGGGCTAACCAAATATAGTTTTGGTCTACTTCATGTCTTCTAAGTCTTTGGAAATTTGGATGGAAAGAAAAGGACCCCTTTTTTTATAGTGAAAAATTAGAAAAAGGGGCAAAATGTATCCAAGAACCTCCAAAAAACCGTGACCCAAAACCAAATTAAATATTGAAATTTCTTTTTTTCCAGAGCCTTGTAAGACCAAAATATCATTAGGAAAAATTTGGAATTTTAAAAATTTTTTTAAAAAACACTAAAAAAACACAACAAAAAGGTAAAGTGAACCAAGGGCATTAGAAAAAGGGTATGAAAAATTTTATGTACTAATTATGGGAATTTCAAAAAGGAATAGAAGACAAACTGCCATTTGGAAGTCCCAAACATTTACCAAATGGTTAGGATTAATTCCTTTAGATTAGTAGAATAAATTAGACAAAAGAAGCCTTATACTTAACATACGCCAGGCATCGATTTGTTGGGCCACTAAAACAATGTTCTGAAGTCTAAGGAATAAAAAAAACTTTGAAAATAAAAAGGGCACATTAAAAAAATTTACAAGACTAAAAATACAAATAAGAACTTAATGAAAAATTTATGGAAGAAAATGCTAAAACATCAAAACTCAAGAAACGTTTTTAAAATAGCAAAATAGTATGGGCTAGTTTATGATCTAAACTTATAAAATCTTTTTCTGTCAAGTGATGTGTAAATCCTAAATTTTCAATTCAAAAAATTACTAGGAGGAAAATTGTAAAGAAATACGTTGAAAAAAAATAAGAAAATGTTTGCGAATTAGATTCTTTTTGCGTCGAGAACAATAGGTATCAAACCAAGGAAATTTGAAACCTAATCAAAGTTGAGATAAAAAAAATCACCTCAGAAAAATAAACTTTAATTTTGTGTTTGAAAAAACCTATCCAATTCCCAAATCTTTAGAACAAGTATCAATTTTTAGGATTCCATCGGAACTTATAAAACCAACGTCAAGCTGGAAAAAAACCTAAGACTTGTTCTAAGTGAAAACCAAAAAATTTGAACATGATGAAACTACCTATTATTAGTATAAAGAAAAAAAAATTTAATCAAATCTAAATCTAATAAACAATTAATTGGGTTTAAAACAAAAAATTTAAAAAACATAAACCTAACCAATTCCTATAAGGGGGTTTGTTGAGAGAGAGGGGGAGAGGGCCATAATTGAACCCCCAAAATGACTTATCCAGGCCCAAATTGATCTAGTTTTTCCCTAATAAGCTAAAATTTAAAAGGGCCCATTTAACATAGGAAAAACAAGGATATTAAAATGGCCCAAGAAAGCTCCAAATCTGCCATGGTTAAGGGGAGTTGCTAGTTGGAAATGATCAAGAGTTTTCTAAGAAACTAATAGGATTAACCCAAACCCAAATGAAATGTTGAGTAGAGGTAACTAAATGGAAACAAGGAGTGACAAATCTGATGCTAATCCTCCTTAGTTTTCAAATATGTCCCAAAAGGTTTGACCCTTTACCTAGGGAAAAAAGTTATTACTTAATTAATCAATGAAAAGGGAAACGAATAGATACTTTCCTAAGCTTATTGCCCAAACCTTGAATTTATACCCTTTTCTTTTCATGAAACCATCCCTTTTCTAGAAGAAAAAAACCCCCAAAAGAACTTAAGAAAATTAACCAAACATTCTCAAGAACAAATTAAAAAAAAAATCGTATAGACACACACATAAACTACAACTTCCAACCCTATTTTTCTTTTAACTTTTTGTTATGATTTCATCACATTTGATCCCTATGTGGGAAACCCCCACCCTTCTAAAGCATTAGACTAAAAAAAATACTTCCAAGAATATCCAAAATCCCCAAGAATTCAATTAAAAAAAAGGATCAAAAAAGGGGGGTTTGGAGGTTCCCAAACCACCCCTTGTTCTACCCTTGCTGCAAACCTCGAGTTACACATCTGATCATGCCTCTATCCACCTCAAATTAAGCCCAATTTCTGGGATAAAAACATCATTCAAGAAAGGCTATTAAGAGAGCTAAGTATCAAGGAAAATTAGTGCTTTAAAGCCACCTTTAAGAGGAAATAAAAGGATTTGAGGATCTAACACCCCCCCCCCCCCAAGCTGCAATGATAGGACTCTTGTAATATTTCGATTCCCAAAAGCTTAGAGTAGAGTTTTTGCTACCTTGATGTTGTTTAAATTTTTTATGTATTTAGAGTATATGTAGCTTAGGAAAAAGAGTTGGAAATGTAATCCCCACTTTAGGATACGAAACTGTGGAGCATCACCTTCCATTTTGGCTTATATGTTGAGGCCAAATTTTTAAAAAACAATATAGATCAGAATTTTGGGAGGAAACATGATGCTTTTGAACGCCTAAAAATAAGGGGCTAACAAGTATATTTTTTTTATCTACTTCATGTCTTTTAAATCATAAGAAATTTAGCTCAAAGAAAGGACCCTTTTCTTGTAATGAAAAATTGGAAAAGGAGTAAGATGTATCCAAGAACCTCAAATTGTGATAAAGAACTAATTACATAAGGAAATTTCCTTATTTCTAGAACATAAAGATGCAAAAAAACATTAAAAAATTAGATTAAAATCTTAAAAGAAAACACCAAACTAATATTAGAAAAAAAGGGAAAAGTGCAACCAAAGTTTTGGGAAAAAAGGCCCACCCGAAGATCCTTGTGCTAATTTTGGAATTTCTAGATGAAAAAAAAAAAAAACGTTAATTGCTTTTTTGGAAGTCCCAAGAATTCCCCCAAAAAGGGTTAAGATTATTCCTTTTTGTTTGGGTAGAAAAAATTTGACAAAAAGAAGCCAAAAAAACCAAACATATGAAAGGCGCACCTGTTTCTATTCGACATTAGCAAATGTTTTGAAAGTCCAAAAATCAAAATGATTAAAATAGGAATAACATTCAAAGCCCTTTGAAAGTCTATAAGAACATGAAAAAATTTAATCTAAATTGAAAAAGTTATGAAGAAAATTCTAAAACCTAAAAAACCCGATAAAAATGGCAAAATTAATATAAGCTAGTTTTTTACTAAAAATTTTAAAATATTTTTTTTTGGGTTAGGTGACATATTATTTAAGGATGATCTACCGCTTGATATTTTGACTAAAGACCATATGGCCAGGTGAGTGAAAAAATTCGATGATTATCGTACCTTGCTTGTGTTTATAATTTGTGCACTTATATGTTATAAATATTTGTTTATATGAATTGGGAAATCTTTTTGTGGGGCTAAACTAGGGTTTTATATGTGCTTAAAGGCCTTTTTTGGATGCCAATTGAAATTAACTTTACCAAGCTAATTAAGTTTTGTTTTCCCTCATTTAGATTATAAAAATTGCGAGTGTCTTTGAAAATTGTTGTAGATGCCAAATTTTTGACTTAAGTTATTTGGCTTTAAAAAAAAAAGAATCAGAAATCATAGAGTCCTGCATATAAGGTCGTTGGCATCACGCGACGGTATTGGAAGACCCTATGGAGAATGAACTCCATGGGTACCTTGTCTTGACCTTTAGGGAACTAAGTGGAACTCAAGAAATGCGCCTTTTGATTGAGACCAAGATTTCTTAGGGGTGATTGACTTGCGAGCCCTTCCCAAAATTCTATACCACATGAAGAGCTTTCATACATATATCTGTATTTTCAAGTCTATTGAAGTGTATTTCAAAAATATATATAGACTTTATGAATCATCTCGAAAGACAACCTAGGGTCATTAGAGCTTAAAGTCAATGTGTAGTTCATGATTTCCCAACCCCTAGCAACGACGGGCATTAAATTCGTGTTATATGCATGTCTGGTACATCATATATACTATTGCCTTCATTTGATTGCTTCATAATAGCATATGTTTGAATTAAATAACTTGTTTGCTATTTGATTGTTAGGTCAAGTAAGAGGATCTAAACTCACTAAGATTTTATAGCTTACACCCAAACAAACTTCCCTTGTTGTAGGCAGCTATCTAGATAGAGCTTAGTCGACAAATGCTAGAGGTTAGTATGGATGCAAGGGAATCGTGAAGGATTAGAGTGGAGAGATCACTTACATATGTATTTTATCTAAGATTTTATTTTAATTTCATATACGTAGCTTGGATTGAAATGTATTAAGGACTTTAATCTTTTATACTATAATGATGTACTCTAATTGAATAATTCAACACAATTCGAGTAAAAATGAATAATGGATTCCAATTCCAAGCCAATTGCATGACCCTAAATTGTGATGAATCCCTAATTTTCGTGAAATGTAAAGATGAACAAATGAAATCCAATTATAAACCAAAATATTACACACTAGTGATAATTGGAAAGGACTTAAGAATGATTGATGTTACTCATAAAAATCCCTAAGCCAAACTCGCCACAATCCCCTAGGTTAGAATTGATAAGAGTTGTGTGAGAAGGAACAAGCTCCCTCACGGCAATGTAGTGTTTTCTTTAATCTGAAAAGTCTCTAAAAAAAACCTAAACAACAAGTATTTATACCATACCTAAATATAGAAAAATAACCTAAGTAATAATACACATGGTTGGTCCCTTTAAGCTTCAATCACGGTCACAAGGAGCAAACATAAGACCGGTTCTCCCTTAGTTCAATTCAGTTCATAATGGACTGTGACCCATTCACAACCTAATTGCTGTTGTGTTTGGTTATCTTCTTGTAATACCGACAATTGTACTTGCTTAAAAGAAAAATGCAAAACAAATTACATCAAATAAATAAAGACAGTATATGGATGTCTTGGTTCCTTTTGTTCAAGAAGATTTCATAATGCTATGTCAAAAAGGTTTGATTCCTATCATCTCTTCAGGTTTGTGGAAGATTTTCCTCAAATCTAAAAGGGTCTCTTCCTGGACTAAAACTTTATTTTGCATGTGCTTGTCACCTTGAAGTCTTGATTGTCTAGTAGTTTTGTTGATCTGTTCTTAGAACTCTTATACCCCAATTTGGTGACATGGAGTCAAGATAAAACCATTCTCATCCTTGTGAAACACATAGTGTTTCTAAACCCATCATTTCACTACTCTCCTGTCAAACAACCAAGGTCTACCTATTAGTAAAATTAAATGCGACATAGGAAGAACATCACAAATAATTTCATCATGGTATTTTTCCCTTATGATGATTAGGGAACCCTTTGCCATTTGAGTGACAGATAGACTATTTTATACACTTAACCAATGCAATTTATAGGGATAAGGATGTGGGATAGTAAATAGTTGCAATCTATTTACTATTGTAGTAGCTATGACATTAGTGCAACTACCACCATCAATGAAAACAAAACACACAAATTACCTAGAACCAACAGGGAGTATGGAACAGGTTTTCCTTCTGTATATCCCCAACATTCGGAGATATAGTTCATTATTTTTGTGCAACATGTTAATAGATAGATATTTATCATTTCCCTTATCTTCACATGCCTCAACTTAAGGTCATCATAATACTCCTTTAGCACTATTGAAAAATCATTTTAAACTTTAGTATCTCCTCTTTTCCCTCTGAATTTCCACCTCCATAGCAGTTATCACCCTTTGTTAGAACGTTGAGTAGCCATATGTCCACAAACCCTTGCATTTGAAGCATTTGATTTGACGCATCTTGCTAATTGTTGACCTTGGTAATGTTTGTCGAATATCAGCCCTAATAACCTCCTTTCCATTTCAAAAATTTCGCTCTCCCTATTAGTAAAAGTTGTATTTGTATCCACAGCTTTATCAATTCCCTCTATTAATACTACTCACACATTTTTGCATTTATGAATTTTAATCTTTAAAGCTCAATGCAATCCCTTAATCTAATGAGTGTCCTTCTCACCTTTGTCATGAAAAGTATTGTAACAAAGATACTTTAGTCAATTTTATAGGATTAATCAGAGTAAACCAAGCTTACCCTCATCATTTAACAACGCCTTTCATGATCAAAATTAGACACAAGATCAATCAGAGCAAAAGGAAACGTGGTACATTTCAACCACCTTTAAGAGTCTATAATCTTCTCAATTATCTCTCTAAGTAAAGCAATCAATAATGAAATTACATTGCATCTATGTTTCCCTTGGATTCCTCCTCCTTTTTAGTTGATTCTTCAAAGATTTTATTCTTTGTAATAGTTCACTGTTTTCATCCCCTTTTTTTTTTTTTTTAGTTCAGTTGTTTAGGATCTTGCAACCTATGTAACGAGTTTTTAGCCGATAATCCTAGGCTCATCACCCAAGTTAATGAACGTTATCCCCTCAATTGAGGGCGTTCCTATGGGCTTAATTACTCGAGTTACAGGACCCTCTCAACTTTTGCCTTTATGGTATTTCATTTTGTTACGGTAATTTCCTTGGTCGGCCGATCCTAGGCCAGACGACTTTAGGTGACCAGGTTTTAAAGGAACCCCGTCGAACCTCTATTACCTTAACTTATTATTTTGACTAGTTCGTACCAGAGTCAAACTGCGCTCTTCTGAGGGACCAAAGCCTGCCCATACTAACCAATCCTTTATTTTCAAGTATAACATGCTTTCATTAAATTATTACTTTAAAGAGATCTTCTAAGAAGGATGACCAAGTGAATCATTTCCTTTGCCCTTTCATGAAAGATTAAATGGCTCTTAAGATCTTTGAGTTTCACTGCAATTTTATCCAATAACTTTGACTAAGTATCAATGTTCCAAAGAAGACAAAGGTGACATGCACAACACTCTTTTAAGGAATTCATTCACTAAATGCTAAAATACTAAGTAATTTGCAATCATGATTTCAAATTTGATTATCAAGCAAAAAGAGAAAAAATAGGGGAAATTTTTTAATGACTCATACAATTCAGCACAACCTTTATCAAATTTCTTTAGTATCCCCTTCCCCACACTTAGATTGAGACATTATCCCCAATGTCTTTATCATTCAAGAATACAATGAGAAATAAAGAGATAAAAAGAAAAAATAAAAAGAAAAGGAACTGAGACTTCCCCGGATTAAACAAGTGACGGACCAATTGCATAGCTAGCGGAATGTCGATCATCTATATCAATGAAGCTCACCAAGGAAAGTTATGGGACCATTTGCATTCGCAGGATAGCACCTAGATCAGTAAAGTTCAACACAACAAAAACGAAAGGTAAAAGAGTAAATAGAGATCAGTCATTATTATAGTCATCCGGCAAGGAAAAGTCTAGCTCAAGAGAAAGAGCTCCTCGAATATACAGAATAAAATAGTTAACTTAAAGTCATTCATCATTCCAAACTAGTCTCCTCATCTTCATCATCTTCATTCTCGTCTGCTTCATCCTCTTCATCATCACTTTTCTCACCCTTGGCAATGATCGGTTCCACTTCCTCAGTGGTTTCTCAGTATCTTCTTCACTTTCTCCCTTGTTTTCCTTGTCTTTATCATCGCTGGCCTCAACTTCCTCTTCAGCTTCAAAGGAAGAGGCATAAGTGGGTAAACTGGCTTGCCCGCTGGGAAGCACTTAGCCAGCGACTAGAAAGCGTGAACTACAAATTTTCTAAATTTTTTTTCTTTCTTTTTCAACCCCTGTAGTTGAACTTTCATCTCACCTTGGGTCTTCTCAATGGATGCCAAGCGGTCAAGTACCCGCTTTGATGTGGGAATAGAAGACTTACTAAGTGAAGACAAGGAAGGAGCAGCCTTGGAGGATTGTGCAGAAGGATGCGGCCTGCTAGAAGTGCGGGAAGTTCCTGTGATTTTTTTCACTCCCCACTTGGCAAACGGCCCATCAGAGATTCTTTCCTGATTGCACTTGACGGCCTCTGGCCCAGGGTCTTGGAAAATGTCCATGCTCTTCAACAAATGAGTGATGAAGTTGCCGCAGTAAATCCCCCTTTGATCGAGAGTCATGTGCTTGTCTCCATATATAAAAGGCCAACTCCAACCGATATTAATTTGATACTCATGGGAGATGCTGTAAAGATAGAAGATTTCAAAGTTATTAACAACTCCTTACTACTTTTTTAGGCTCCAATTGTGTTTGTCAAGAGCCAATGACAAACTTTGAGGCAATCATCCTTAATTAGAGAGGCCTTGGAGCTGGATAGAAAGTACTCTTGATTCGGGTTACCAGCCAACTCCTCCCAACATACCTAAGTGTTAATGTTGGGAAGCCAACTGCAATGTAAACCCCGAAACTTAGGTGTCCGGGTAAAAGCTTCAGTGTAGAATCCCATTAGAGAACAGAACCGGCAAATAGTACAGTTGTGTTGTTGCCTATACACTTCAAAACTGAAAGAGTTGTCCCAACCTTTTTCAATTTCTGTCTTCTGTATCTGCGTAGTTGATGTGATCAAAACCACTTTGAAGCATAATCAAATGACTCAAGAAAAACAATTCTCAAGTCAATCATAAACCGGTCCACTAATGAGACAATCCACGTGAACACCTTGTAGATTTTGATGGAAAATGTTGATCAAATGATGTAATTATAATCTCTATTTGTAACATTCACAAAGTAACCACAATAAAGATTGAAAATCACGTGGAAAACAGATCAAAGAAAGCAATAAAACCATGAAATCCACTTCCCCCTTTCAATCACAAATTCTCGCTAATGTACTAAAAATGATATATGTATTTCAAGTGCTCAATCAACAATCAATCTTAAAAGATGATTATTCACGAAAAACAAACACAAATATATCCAAGAAAGATCCAAATCTACCATAGATATGACTCACTAGAGAAGAAATGAACATACAACAAAGATGGAATCGATATGACTCACAATTCCCCTTCGTCGCACTCGCCACAATTCCAATTCTTGGTGTTGAAATTGATAAGAGTTTTGAACTAAGGAAAGAACCCTAATTCCACAAGTGAAATGTGTCTCTCAAATCTGTAAAAATTGGCCTCCTCAAACCCTCTCTTAAGCAAGTATTTATACTTGCTACTCCTAGGGTTAAAAAGTGGTCAAAATTACAAGTTTGCCACTTTTAAGGTGGCTAACCCTAAATAAAAATTACAAGGAAATAAAAGTGTCCCAAAATGATTACAACATAAATAGTCCATGCAAATGAAAAATATATAAAAGAAATTGGTCTTCAAGATGCCGGTCTTCTATAGGATCCATCGGCCCAACTCATCGCCGGTTCTAGTTGGTCCATGGATAACCACAAGTTGAGTCTAAGGGAGTTTATCCATTGCCCTATAAAATATGATAAGTGTGCCTGTTGGAAAACACAATACAAGAATATTAGAAAAGAGGTTAATTTATAAATAATTCTGGGGTCGATCTGCTCAAAATGGGCCCTCATCGCCAAAATTCGAATTCCTTTAGTTCTTGCCCTAATGATAGGTCTTGTTGGATTTTTATTCCTACCAATAGTGGATAGGAACTCAAGAGTAATATCCCTATACGCTGGTTCTTAAATGGTGAATAGGACCTCCCATGGTCTGGTGGCAAGGATCTCCTTGATTGGTTGAACTAATCCATACCCTTCCAGCATGCCCCAATCCAAATATTGATGTGCACCAAACAGTTTCTGTGAGAGAATTTCAAACTGCTTCTTGCTCCATAGCTCATCCGCAACTCTTCGGGGGGGTGGAGCGGAGGATGAACTAGCACCATCCCACTTCCACTTAGTAGGGGTGGTCTTCTTCTTCTTGGTAAACTTTGGTTTAACTGCATAAGTCTTTTTGCCCATCTGAATCAATCACAATGGTCTCAAAATAAGTTAGGGTTGTTAATTACACAAAGAAAATGATAGGACTTGCATTGGGTTTCCGAAAAAAGAGGAGGAAGATAGCATAGTTGAGATACACAACCAATGTACATGATCGTGTACCTAGTTGTGTATCTACCCAGCTCATACATGCACAAATTACCATAGGAACACTCAAAATCAGGTCTTGTGGCTTTAGTATATTATCAATCTACCTTCTTGAAGGCCAAAAATATAACTACAACACACCCAAAGCATCCTCAAACGATAAAGTTCGGACCGTGATTCTAAGAAGCTAGGTGCAATAGTTTAGTCATCATAAAAAAAAATGGCCTCATAACTTGGTTTCTAAGAAGAAGATCGGGAAAGAAACACAACAACATTATTCAAGAAACCCACAAAATCAAAGTCCCACGTTGTAACATATACTCTTAATCACGGTAGCAAACAATCATTTGAAACAATTAATGATGCTTCTCCAAATGGTAAGTAAAAACTTCAAAATAGTCAAAGTGTACTATGATTAATAATACACAATAACTCTTTCAACTTAATAGATGCTTTTAAATTTCAAACTATTTCCAGATCCTCCATGCAATTGAAAGCAAAATTTGGAAATGAAGGTAAGTTTACTTCCGAAACTCCTTAAAAGAAATGCAATTCCCTTCTTTCTCAAACAAAGCAACTCTTGGCACATACACACCTTTACTTCCACATACAACACTTTTTACTTCAACACACAACTGACAACAAATTGCAATTCCCTTCACTATACACTTACACCGTCACACATACACAACACAATCACGATGCATTCCCTTCAAACCACAACACCACTTCACGTGTAGCACTTCCTCACCTCAACACACACAACACTTCACGGAAACACCCCTTCACAACATAAATTCCACTTTGCCACACACAACACAATCACTACACCACTCACAGCAACAAATCAAATACACTTTTAATGCAACCTTCTCCACAAATGGTAAGAATCAATTTCAAATTCAAATAGAATGCAATCAATATCACTCAATAACTTCTTCAAACTTAATGAATGTGTTTGAATTTCAAATAATTTCCCTATTCTCCCATACAATGCAAATCTAGAAATTACAAGTGACAATTACAATTTCCGAAACAGCAACACATAATTCACTCTTCTTCCACAAATGATGTACCCTCAATTCTAAAAATGACATAAGAAATGCCCTTCCTACTTCCCTTCTCTTCACAGCAAGTTCAAGAACAAAGGGACTACTACAAGATCTCCACTTCTACTTCAACAATCAACAAGTTTAATACAACAAAAATTGAAATTAAGTACTTCAATTTCACCTCAACAATTCGGATCAAGAAGTAAAATTTAAGAACCCTAATTTCAATTGAAGATCACAAAATTCCCTTCTCAAAAACCAATGCTTTAATACCAAATTATGATGTGCTCAAAAGGGAATCCAAGCACATAACACAATTCCAAATGAACAATCAATCTCAAATGCACAATTGGACTTACAAATGGTATGGTGCCTAGTAAACATAAACCCAAATTGCATGAATCAATTGGAAAGTGACACAAAGGACTTCAATACCAACTAAATTACATATAACATGCAATTCCAATTTATTGAAATTGAAGCAATATGAACCCTAATTGGCGTGAACAACAAATGATGAAAAAAAAAAACCCTATTATCACTACATTTTACACACTAGTAATAACAAGGAAGCAATTTAGAAGATCTTAATACTACTCACAAGATATTCCAAGCCTCACTCGCCACAATTTCCTAGAAATTGATAAGAGTGTGTGTATTAGCAAGAGGACTCACTCACTCTCACGGGCAACAATATGTGTTTGTTCAAAATTTTCAAAAAGCTCCATACAAACCTTAGTTAGCAAGTATTTATACTTGTTCCTATTAAGGTTAAAACAAACCAAAAATTACAAAGTTGCCACTTAAGTGGCCAGTTCCCTAATCACAAATCACAAGTATAAAATAAAAATGATTGGTTCCCATAAGTAACAATTACATATACAAATGGTCTTCAAGTAGCCGGTTCTTCAATTCAAGTAAACAATTTGTTGGACTAGTTCTTCTTTAGTTTATGTCGGCCCATGAATAACCCAAAAGCTGAGCTTTAGTGAGTTTATCCATCACCTTATAAAAACCCACAAGTATACTTACTAGAATGCACAATAAATAAGTAATGGAAAAGAAGTTAGTATATAAATATTTTCAGGGTCGGTTTATTCAAAGAGGATCCTCATTGCCAAATTTTGTAACCCTTTGGCTCTTGCCCTAGTGATAGGTCCTATAGGATTTTGATTCCTACCTATCTCATAGGATAAGCTAGGGTAGTGATGGCATAAGATAAGGTAAGGTTGAGGTGGCAAAATCATGTGAAATTGAAGATACTAGAAGGGAGTGGACGATTTTAGAACCTTCTAAGAGGTTTCTTGAGCTTCTTTTTTGTCTAGTTTTATTTAACCTCCTTATCTTGCTCGTGGAAAATTTTGGGCTAATTTTGATTAGGTTAGGATTAAGTAAGATGGTTCTAAATATGGGTGAATTGGATGGTGTTAAGCTAGATTGCTTCACATGAAAAAAGGGATTTTCATTTATTTTTTTGAGGGCTCATCTCTTCAAATTTTGCCAAGCCCTTTTATTGGGTATAATTTGGATAAAATTTATTAGATATAGGATAAGATATATTAAGATAAGTAAACCTTGGTAAAAACTGGAAAAATCATATTTTGGTGTGTTTTATTGGGATCCAATTTTGATATATCCTCTTTTAAATATATTTTATGTCTTTTTCTTAGGTTAGACAAGATAAAATAGGGTAGGATCGAGATAAGCTCAGGTGTAACCAATGGGAATCTTGATAAGATAAGATAAGGTAAGAAGAGAAGTTTGACTTCTCCTTAGTGGCGTTTGAGGAAAGGGGGTGGCTGGTGGGGTTTTGCTAGATTTTTCTGATATTTTGTGTATTATTAAGTAATTAAAGGTGTAATATTGATTTAGGAAAATTTTGGTTGAATTTGATTAAGATTTGGCGGTGGTTTCGAGTTTAACCGCTTAGAAGGCTTTTAAGACAAGGTTTAAGCAACTTTTGAGTTTGATTTGGTTTTATAATTTGGTTTATCATTAATTTGTATTTGTTTTTGTTTTTTTATTTTCTAGGCTATTAATCCTCGTAATTGGGATTAGATAGGATACATTTTGGAAGGATTAGACTCAAGTCAATATAAGTATTCTTGAGTCATTTAATTAGTTGTCGGAAGTTGACTTTTGTTGACCATTGCTTTAATTAAATTGACTAAGGTTAACTTATGATATATTGGGTTTTTTCTAATTTCTAACCTAATCTTAGGTTCATTTAGAGCTATAGCTTAAAATTATTTCCTTGTCATAGCCTATTCAATAAGGTTTTAATTGGATGAAATTTTAAGGAGTTACAGTGAAGCCTCAAGGGGTGCTAGTAGTAAATGTATTTCCTAAAGACTTACTAAGATTACCACCAGATAGAGAAATTGAGTACCATATAGATTTGATGCCAAGCATCACTCCTATTTTTAAGGTTCAATATGGTATGGTGCCTATGAAGCTAGTAGAATTGAAGGTTTACATGTGAGAGTTGCTAGAAAAGAAATTCATCAAGCCTCGTGTGCCACCTAAGGGAGTACCTATCCTATTTATGAAGAGAAAGATGGTAGCATGAGAATGTGTGATGGGAATCAAACCAATGCAACAATAGGACCCATTACTCGAGCCAAAGCTAAAGGACTATAGAGCCTAACAATAGAGAGTCCTCTTTGATCAAATAGAACCTGAAGACATTCACATAGTGTCTTCATTTACTCTATATAATTGTTTTGTGTTTAATCAGGTACACTTGTTAGTATTACAAGAAGATGATCAAACATACTAACACTTAGTTTGTAGATGATTCACGGTCTATAGTGAACCAAAATGAATCAAGGAAATCAGCCTTGTGTTGTGTATTATTGACTGAGATGGGCATCAAAGGGATCGGCCATGTGTCATTATTTTCCTTATGTTATTTTTCCATATTTAGCACTAGTATAAATACTTATAAAGGAGAACAAAAAAGACACTTTTAGAGAGATATATTTCGGCTGCTATTCACATGGAAAGGGAGTTTTCTTCCATTCCCTGCATACTCTTATCAATTCTAAATTTAAGGATTGTGGTGAGTGAAATTGTTATGTGTTGCATCAACACTTGCAAATTGTGCCTAATTTTGCTAGTGTATCATATCTGGTAAGGATTTGGGAATTTCATTTTGTTTTTGTTCCATGGAAAATTAGGGTTCACGTTCATAATAAGGGATCTATGCTATTTTGTAAACAATTGTTCAATTGTTTCAACAATTAAGATTATTTGATTGAAATTGGTTTAGCATATCAATGTGCATTGATTATAGAAATTTGAATAAGGTCACCATTAAAAACAAATATTTGCTCATTAGGATAGATAACCTCTTTAATCAATTGCAAGGGGCTAAGGTATTTCAAAGATTAACTTAAGGTCGAGTTACCACCAATTGAAGATAAAAGAAGAAGAAATTTAGAAGGTTGTGTTCAAAACCTAATAATGGCATTATAAATTCCTAGTAATACCCTTTAGTTTGACAAATGCTCCAGCTACATTCATAAACTTGATGAATAGGGTATTCAAGGATTTCTTGCATCAATTCATGGTGGTATTTGTTGTTGACATCCTAATATATTCAAAAAGTAAAGAAGAACATGAAGAACACCTGAGTGCTGTATTAGAGAGATCACAAGTTGAAAAGTTGTATGCAAAATTTAAGAAGTGTGAATTCTAACTAGAGCAAATTTCTTTTCTAGGACACATAGTAAACAAAGATAGTATTACAGTGGATCCTAAAAAATAAAGGTAGTGGTAAATTAGCTAAGGCCTATGATAGCGACAGAAATCATGAGTTTTTTTGGATTAGCAAGTTACTACTAGCACTTTATGGAAGGGTTTTCTATGATAGCCATGCTGTTGACTAGATTAACTTAGAAGAGAGTGAGGTTTGAATGGGATGACCAGTCTAGACGCAATTTTATGAAGTTGGAAAAAAGATTAATCTTAGCACCAATCATGGCTTTACCAAAAAGTGGGAAGGAGTATATAATATTTAGTGATGCTTCCAATTAAGGTTTGAGGTGTGTTCTTATGCAAAATGGAAGGGCCATTACTTATGCTTCTAGCCAAGTAATGCCTTATGAAAAGAATTATCTCATCGATGATCTAGAGTTAGCAATAGTAGTCCTAACATTGAAACTTTAGAGACACTATCTATATGAAGAGAAGTGTAATGATAGGAATCAAAATCCAAAAAGACCTATCATTAGGGCAAAAACTAAAGGATTTCGAATATTGGCGATGAGGGCCCATTTTGAGCAAATCGACCCTGGAATTATTTGTTTGCTAACCTCTTTTCTCTTATTCATGTATTGTATATTCCAACAGGAATACTTGTCAGGCTTTATGTGGTGAAAAAGGTTCTGTCAGGAGGTGCTTTGATACTAACTCAAATGGATGGTCCAGAATTGAGAGACCCCATTAACACAGATGCTGTAAAGATGTACTATCCTTAGGCAAGGGAATCGAAATTTTGCCAATGTTTATGAAAGCCAACATTCGATACAAATTTCGTTGAGTCGAGTTTTTACTTTTTACAAGCAAAGTTAATATTCCTGAATGGTCGATAATCTAAATCAATTCCCATCACCACAAATACTCCTAAACACATTACTCACCACTTCACCAATGAAAGATAAACACTAAAATGATAATGAATCTTAATATAGTTTGTGATATAATTCTATCTACTTTTGAGCATTAGAACATAGTGCATTAGTAGAGTAACATTACCGTCAAAAGAGCCATGTGCATAAAGAAAGGAAGCACATCAAGATTTTCAACCTCGAGTCAAGAAAAGAAGAAGAGAAGCAGAAACAAACTAGCCCAAAGGTTCGGTTGTTTGGTGGTTGTCCACGATAAACTGACAAGCATATTAAAATAAATAACTATCATCATATCATGAAAGGCATCAAATCATTTAGCTCAGTCAGTAGAAAGCATATTCAGAAGCATAAGATGAGTCAGCCCATAGTTGGGCACTTGTCTAAACATTCCTTTTAATAGGGTAGTCAGCCAAAAAAAAGGGCACTTCCCTAGGTCTTTTCTAAGGTCAGCCTATAAAGGCACCTTTTTGAGATATCATATTTATCTTAGGTTAGTCAGCCCAAGATGGGCACTTTCCTAAACATCCTCTCTAAGGTTAGCTCATTAGGGGCACCTTTTTGAGATATCATTTTTATCTTAGGTCGGTCAACCCAAGATGGGAACTTTCCTAAAAAGTTGTTCTCAAGGTCAGCTCATAAGGGCACTTTTTGAGACAACTCTATCCTAGGTTAGTCAGCCCAAGATGGGCAATTTCCTAAAAATCTGTTCTCAAGGTCAGCTCATAAGGGCACTTTTTGAGACAACTCTATCCTAGGTTAGTCAGCCTAAGATGGGCACTTTCCTAAAAATCTGTTCTCAAGGTCAGCTCGTAAGGGCACTTTTTGAGACAGTTCAATCAATTCTATCCTATGTTAGTCAGCCCAAGATGAGCACTTTCCTAAAAATCTGTTCTCAAGGTCAGCTCGTAAGGGCACTTTTTGAGACAGTACAATCAATTCTATCTGATGGGTGTCGAATCCAACAAAAATAAAACCTACTCCTAGACAATTATATGATTTGCATATAGTGGTGAGTAGGGTCGAATCCACAGAGATTGGTTAAATTTATTTCTATCCAAGGAGAATAAAAAGGAAAAGGAAAATGGGGGGGGGGGGGGGGTTTGGTTTGTGAATCGAATAAAGTTAAAACAAGATAAGAAAATTGAATATTGATAAAAAGCCTAGCCAAAGGAATCAAGATAGTTTAATTCTAGGAATTGATCATCGATGCAAATGTTTTCTATTCTTATTTCTAGATAAACTGGTTATGGTTATTAACAAGCTCTAACAACCTATCTCTCTGTACTTACTCGATAATCAAGAGAAGCTCTTTGATTATTTCTCTTATCGATTAGACAATCCTAGACAAGCGCTTAGGATTTAATCTACCAATAGCATTAAAATCTAGAGAGACCACCAATTCATGCCAGTAGATTATAAGATAACCTATTTAAACATGATCACACACCTCCATAACATGAATTCGATCATCTCTTTTATAACCAAACATGTTATTGCGTCACTAAGACTAGAACAATCAAACAATTACGGATTTGACGTGCTAGTTGACAATATATTAACTTGCTAATTGAGTAGAAGAGCTCTATTCATACCAATCAACAAAGATAATAATGACAAAAGGACCAGAAGGTATATGAATACCCGAAAGCAAAGAATAGAATAAATACAAGTCAATTAGACCTCATAATTCGTGGAGAATTAAACATCTATGACCCTTTGGCTAGAAAAGTAGCTTAGCTACTCATGTTCATCAATAAAACGAAAATAAAAAGTAGAGACATGATGAACCCGATTGCCTGCTCTGCCTCCAAGATGATCCAAAGTTCTTCAAGATCCAAAGATTCAAAAGTTGTCCTAACCCTCTAGGGTTGGTTCTATTTATATTTTTAGGGAGATGGCATGTGATCTTTTGCTAGCAAGATACGAAAATATCTTTCCTTTTCCAAGTAGATTTCGAGAAGTAAATGTTCGTCCGCCTGGCACGCCCTACCACACGGCCGTGGGTCAAGCCGTGCCATCCTCTGTGCATATTTCATATTTCGTGTCCAGTGTGTACCACGGCTCCACCCATGGCTAGATTTCCAACTGTGCCTTATTCTGTGCATAATCAACAAGTCTTCATCTGTGCCCAGTGTGTACCACGGTTACACCCACGGCCATATTTCAAGCCGTGCCATCCTCTGGTTGATGTTCCACAATTTCTTCTCCTTGGCACGTCTAGCTTCCACCACGGCTCCAAGCACGGTTTCTCCCACGGCTGCCACCACGACTGTGCCCTAAGCCGTGTCTCTCTCTGTTCAAAGTCCACATTTCCATCTTCTTGTCCAGTGTGTAACACG
Organism: Laguncularia racemosa; assembly: GCA_037954665.1. Taxonomy (NCBI): domain Eukaryota; kingdom Viridiplantae; phylum Streptophyta; class Magnoliopsida; order Myrtales; family Combretaceae; genus Laguncularia; species Laguncularia racemosa. Next base: position 49,151 of record JBBMOL010000664.1, read on the forward strand.
GTTTGAACCTTGGTCGTGCCGCAAACCGTGCTTCCTCCGGTGGTGTAATTCCTTGTCTTGATCCAAGTTGTAGATGACTTCTCTAATTTACTTGAATTAGCATCCTTGACTCCATTTAACCTGATTTATCACCATAATAGAATTAAATACCATTTCCTTATGATTTCTATAAAATCAATAATAATTTAACACAATTTATACTATAAAGATTGAGTATAAAATGGCTCTATCAAATTCCCCCACACTTAAACTTTTGCTTGTCCTCAAGCAATTGCATCAAATCAATTGAGAAATCTATCATAGATTATACAAACTTTCTTTTCATCATTCCAAGCATCTATTCATTTGTAATTCATGACTTGTAATTTTAATGTCTACTACTTCAACCAAACTGGTTTCCTGTGATCAAATTACCATGGACAAAATTTAATAGCTAATCAAAACAAAACAAACTTTAATCCTCATGTTTAGCAAAAGAATTTTTATTCCAAAAGTAAATACTTAATCCACTAAGGAAAAACACCCAATTAAACTTCATTGGATATCATCAAGCATATAATCCTTGCAGTATAAAGTAAAAGCATATGGTATAAGCTCTTTGCTAGATATTCTCCCTTTTATACATCTTTGTTTTATTCAATGAATGTTTACATTCATGTTCTTTTGATTTATTCAAGCATCTATTTTAACGGGTTTTTGCCTGCTTCTTTTCATGAACTTTTACCTTTTTCGCTCTTATCGTTATAGTGAGTTCATTGAGTCGGCAACATCTCGAGCTCATCACTCAAGTGACCGGGTTTTGAGATACCCCTACGGACTCTTCCTCACTCTAACATTCAAGTTTAAATACTCTTAACTCAATTAATTGAATCATTGGAGTAATGGCTATGCTTGATTTTTTTTTTTATATGAAGTGTTATGATTGCTTTACAAACAACTTCAAAGAGTATATAGTAGCTAATATAACCTAGAAGTAGACTTGTTTATTTTTCACTTAGGACTCGACTTACTCTTAGACTTCCAATTCTAAAGCTAAATACAGGGTAAATTTGTTTCTTAAAGATTTCACTACTTCATTTTAACCATGTATTCTAATCACACCAGTGGGTGAGCAAAGCATTTGAACAAGTCAATTTCACATTGTGTAGATGCTTATTATAACATTTAGTACAATCTCTAGATTTCATGATAATTTTGAAAAAAATTGGCTTAAAATTGCTTAAGGACAAACATTTAGAGTATAAGTTAGTTCTCTATTCTCTATATTTTATTATCCTCTCCCCCACACTTAGCTTGAACAGTGTCCTCACTGTTCCTAATTTAGCACAATTGAAAAAGGAATTAACAACTCAAGGAACATTAGAGAATAAGAGAAAGGAAATACTGGTACTTCCCTAATATTGGAGTTTTCCCTTTAAGCTCTAGAAAGTGTCATCTAATGATGTGTATCCTTGCTGCAGCTGATCCAAAGAGTTCAAAACTACACTAAAATCAAAACAAACTAAACTGAAACAAAACAAAACTAAAGCAAAACAAAACTAAAAGAAATTTTTTTTTTTTTTTGACATGGGTTGCCTCCCATGAAGCGCCTTTCTTTAACGTCTTTGGCTAGACGTTCCTGTCATCAATCACAATACTCGGGTGAGTTAAACTGGTTTCTTCAATATTACATACTTGAAATCCTTCATAAAAAGGTTTCAAGCGATGACCATTGACTTTGAAGGTCTTACCAGTTTCGAGGCTTGCGATCTCAACTGCACCATGTGAAAATATGTTAGTGATATCAAAAGGACCAATCCACCGTAGTTGTAGTTTGCCAAGAAACAATTTCAATCGAGAATGGTAAAGTAATACTTTTTGACCTACAGAAAAATTCTTTCGGGAAATCATTTGATCATGAAAATCCTTTGTTTTTTCCTTGTAGATTTTAGTACCTCATAAGCTTCTCTCGAATCTCTCAGTTCTTGTAATTGAAGTTTTCTGTGTTCACCCGCCTCATCCATTCGCATGTTACATTGTTTTACAGCCCAATACGCCCTATGTTCCAGCTCCACAGGGAGATGACATGGTTTGCCAAATATTAAACGGTAAGGAGACATACCTATAGGGGTCTTGTAAGCTGTCCGGTAGGCCCATAATGCATCCTCAAGTCTTGTGCTCCAGTCCTTCCTGCTTGGATTGACGGTTTTTTTCCAGAATAGACTTGATTTCTCGATTTGAGACTTTTGCCAATCCATTGGTTTGAGGGTGGTATGCGGTGGAAGTGCGATGAGTGACCCTGTATTTTTTTAGTAGAGTTTCCACTATCCTATTACAAAAGTGTGTGCCACAATCACTGATAAGAGCCTTTGGTGTCCCGAACCTAGCAAAAATATGAGATTTAACAAAATCCACAACAACTTTAGCATCATTAGTTCGAGTTGCTTTGGCTTCCACCCATTTTGAAACATAATCCACAGCAAGAAGGATGTAAACATTACCGAAAGAAGGAGGAAAAGGACCCATAAAGTCAATACCCCATATATCAAATATTTCACAAGCAAGAATAGGGGTAAGTGGCATTTGATCTCTACGTCCTAAGTTCCCAATCTTTTGACATCGTTCACAAGACTTACAAAACATAAAAGAGTCACGAAACAATGTAGGCCAAAACAAACCACACCCTAATACCTTTTGAGCTGTCCTCTTAGGGCCAAAATGTCCACCACATGCATATGAGTGACAAAATTGCAAGACAGAAGGAATATCGTCTTGAGAAATACACCTTCTAATGATTTGATCAGCACAATGTTTCCACAAATATGGATCATCCCATACATAATACTTAGCATCACTTTTAATTTTATCTTTTTGAGCCCTAGACAAATCACTTGGTAGTGTCTTAGTAACCAAATAATTGACAATATCAGCATACCACGGAATTGTCTTTTGAATAGAAAAGAGATACTCATCTGGAAAATCATCTTGTATTTGTGTGGACCCTTCACTGATAGGAATTCGACTGAGGTGGTCGGCAACTAAGTTTTCTGAGCCTTTCCTATCACGTATCTCTAGATCGAACTCTTGTAATAGGAGTATCCATCGAATAAGTCTTGGTTCCGCCTCCTTCTTCGCGAGCAGGTATTTAATAGCTGCATGATCAGAGTAAACAATTACCTTAGTACCAAGTAAATATGATCTGAATTTTTCTAATGCAAAAACAACAGCCAAGAGTTCTTTTTCCGTTGTGGAATAGTTGCATTGAGCATTATCCAAAGTTCTGGAAGCATAATAAATGGCATGAGAAGCTCTCCCAACTCTTTGGCCAAGAACTGCTCCAACTGCATAGTTGCTCGCATCACACATGATTTCAAAGGGAAGGGTCCAGTCGGGTGGTTGGATGATTGGAGCAGAAGTTAACTTGTCCCTCAGTGTGTCAAAAGCGTTCTTGGAGGCCTCATCAAACTCAAATGTCACTTCTTTTGTAGCAATCGACATAGGGGTTGAGTAATCTTGGAGAAATCCTTGATGAAGCGTCGATAGAATCCTGCACTTCCAAGAAAAGACCGAATTTCCCGTACACTTACAGGGTAAGGTAAAGATTTAATCAGTTCTACCTTAGCTTTATCGACTTCAAGCCCCTTAGAAGATACAATATAGCCTAAAATGAGACTCTGTTCAACCATAAAGTGACATTTTTCATAATTCAACACTAGATTCTTATCTATACATCTTTGAAGCACTTTTGTAAGGTTAGTCAAACATGAATCAAAAGAATTACCATAGACGGTAAAGTCATCCATGAAAACTTCTATAATATTCTCCACATAATCTGAAAATATACTAACCATACATCTTTGGAATGTGGCTGGGGCATTGCAGAGCCCAAAAGGCATCCTTCGATACGCAAAAGTACCGAATGGACAAGTGAAAGTGGTCTTCTCTTGATCTTCCGGTGCCACTGGAATTTGATGAAAACCTGAATAACCATCAAGACAACAATAGTGAGAATGGCCAGCCAAACGTTCAAGCATTTGATCAAGAAAAGGAAGAGGGAAGTGGTCCTTCCGAGTTGACGCATTTAACTTCCTGTAATCAACACAAACCCTCCATCCATTCTGAACCCGAGTAGGAATTAACTCACCATCGGAGTTTTCAATCACAGTTAAGCCTGTTTTCTTTGGAACAACTTGGATCGGACTTACCCATTTGCTGTCGGAAATTGGATAGATCATACCTGCATCAAGAAGTTTCAAGATCTCTTTCTTAACTACCTCCATCATAGGTGGATTCAAACGATGCTGAACTTCCCTTGAAGGTTTGCAATTATCTTACATCAAAATCTTGTGCATGCAGGTGGAGGGGCTTAGTCCTTTGATATCAGCTATGGACCATCCAATGGCTTCTTTGTACTCCCTCAACACCCGAATCAACTTTTCTTCTTCTAAAGTACTCAGCTTGTTGGAGACTATCACCGCAAGAGTCTCCTTTTCTCCTAAGAAAATATACTTTAGATGTTCGGGTAGGGGTTTTAATTCTAGCTTTGGTGCCTGCACAATAGAAGGAATAAGTTTTTTGTTAGAAGGAGGTAAATTAATGTAGGACACATCATACCTGATAGGTTTTAATGATTCCAACTCCCAAATCTTGTCCTGCAAATCAGAGGATATTACTAGCTTCTCCTTAAGAGTTTTCAATGCATGAATCGTAAGGCTCTTATTAAGTACAACTTTTAACTCATCATCGTCTATCAAATCAAATGTAGCCTGTGTTAATGGGTCAATCACATCAACAACAAAAACGGGAGAGATATCACTAGGGTATTTCATGGCATCGTAAATGTTAAATTTAATCACTTCACCATCAAATTCCATAGTGAGGTTACCATCATGTACATCAATTTTTGTTCTGGATGTCTTAAGAAATGGTCTCCCTAATAATATCATTGATGAATTACGAGAATCATCATTCTCCATGTCAAGCACGTAAAAATCTGCAGGGAAAACCAAACCATTAACTTATACTAAAACATCTTTTAGAACTCCCTCAGGATAAACATTGGACCTATCAGCAAGTTGAACAATAACACCCGTTTCCTTCAAGGGACCAATATTTAAGCATTGATAAACAGACAAAGGCATAACATTGATTGAAGCTCCTAAATCACACATGGCTTTAGTGATTCCAAGATTACCTATTTTCCAAGGAATAGTAAACATACCTGGTCCTTACATTTAGGAGGAAGCTTCTTCTGAAGAATAGCTGAAACATTCTCACCTACACTAATCTTTTCATTACCTTTCAGCTTTCTTTTGTTAGTGCACAATTCTTTGAGAAATTTAGCATAACGAGGTACTTGCTTAATTGCATCCAACAAGGGAATGTTTACCTCAACTTTACGAAAGGTGTCAAGAATCTCTTTTTCTTCAGCTTCATTCTTGGATTTTGCTAATCTGGAAGGGAAAGGAGGTGCTGTTGTCATGACCTTTGGTGGTTCAATGAGGGGTCCTTTGATCTGATTGTTCTGCTAGTTTGAAGTTGCGGTTTCTTTCTCAGTCTCTTCCTCAGGATTAGTTCGGTGTCCCTTCTCATTTGATCCCTGCAATTTTGTTCCACTTCTCAAAGTAATTGCGTTAGCACTTTGCTTGGGATTTGTGATGGTTTGAGAAGGTAACTTACCCTGAGTTTCCAACCTGTTTATAGAAGAAGCAAGTTGGCTTACCTGACTTTCCAAGTTGTGGATGCTCTGCTTTGTCTCATCCTGAAATTGTTTGGTATTAACGGCAAGTGATTTAACAATTTCCTCAAGAGACATACCTGAAGTGGAAGGAGTCTGTGATCCTTGGTTTGATGGCTTAGGTTGGAATTGTTGGAAGTTTTGTGGTTTATTGCCATATCTGAAGTTAGGATGATCCCTCCATCCAGGATTGTACGTGTTCGAGTAAGGATCATATTTCCTTTGTGGCTGTCCTGGGAATCCACCTACAGCATTGGCATGTTCATGATTGTCATCTTGCAATGTGGGGCACATGTCGGTCGGGTGATTAGGAGCAGCACAAATTCCACAAGCTTTCACCTGTTGGGTATTTTCAAGAGCTAGCTGCTGTACAAGGGAGGTAAGATTAGAAATTTGATGTTCAAGGTTAGACACATTTACCTCATTTACCTTCCTTGAAGACATATCATGCCTATACCCAAATTGTTGTGAATTAGTAGCCATAATGGAGATCAATTCCCTAGCTTGACCAGGGGTTTTGTTTACTATGGCGCCTCCACTTGCAGCATCCATCATCTTTCTTTCCATCGGAAGTAGGCCCTCGTAGAAGTATTGGATAAGGAGTTGTTCAGATATCCCATGTTGTGGGCAGCTTGCACACAGTTGCTTGAACCTCTCCCAATACTCATGAAGTGTCTCGGTGTCCCTCTGTTTTATACCACAAATTTCTCTTCTTATACCAGCGGCTCTGGATGCGGGGAAGAATTTGTCCAAGAAGGGTCTGACCATATCTGTCCAAGTAGTTATCGAACCTGGAGGCAAATAAAACAACCAATCTTTAGCTTTAGTACTTAAAGAAAATGGAAAAGCACGTAGCTTGATTTGATCATCGGTTATTCTTTGCGGCCTCATACTAGAACACACTATATGGAACTCTTTCAAATGCTTATGAGGACCTTCATTCTCAAGACCATGAAAGGTGGGTAGCAATGTATCAACCCAGATTTCAACTCAAATTCCACAGCTAGTTCAGGGTAGTAAATACAAAGTGGTTGTTGATTCACATCCGATGCAGCCAATTCTCGCAATGTTCTTTCGGGATTTGCCATATCGTCTTCTCTTTCTAAATCAAGGGATGAATCAGACAAATCCGATGCTAAGTTCTGTCTAGTGGATGATCTAGCTTCTTATCGTAGTCTCTTTAGAGTCTTCTTAATCTCCGGATTATAAATTAGTTCACCTGTCTGAGAAGAACGAGTCATACAAGAATAGAAATAAATTTAACACCAATCCCCGGCAACGACACCAAAATTTGATGGGTGTCGAATCCAACAAAAATAAAACCTACTCCTAGACAATTATATGATTTGCATATAGTGGTGAGTAAGGTCGAATCCACAGAGATTGGTTAAATTTATTTCTATCCAAGGAGAATAAAAAGGAAAAGGAAAATGGGGGGGTTTGGTTTGTGAATCGAATAAAGTTAAAACAAGATAAGAAAATTGAATATTGATAAAAAGCCTAGCCAAAGGAATCAAGATAGTTTAATTCTAGGAATTGATCATCGATGTAAATGTTTTCTATTCTTATTTCTAGATAAACTGGTTATGGTTATTAACAAGCTCTAACAACCTATCTCTCCGTACTTCCTCGATAATCAAGAGAAGCTCTTTGATTATTTCTCTTATCGATTAGACAATCCTAGACAAGCGCTTAGGATTTAATCTACCAATAGCATTAAAATCTAGAGAGACCACCAATTCATGCTAGTAGATTATAAGATAACCTATTTGAACATTATCACACACCTCCATAACATGAATTCGATCATCTCTTTTATAACCAAACATGTTATTGCGTCACTAAGACTAGAACAATCAAACAATTACGGATTTGACGTGCTAGTTGACAATATATTAACTTGCTAATTGAGTAGAAGAGCTCTATTCATACCAATCAACAAAGATAATAATGACAAAAGGATCAGAAGGTATATGAATACCCGAAAGCAAAGAATAGAATAAATACAAGTCAATTAGACCTCACAATTCGTGGAGAATTAAACATCTATGACCCTTTGGCTAGAAAAGTAGCTTAACTACTCATGTTCATCAATAAAACGAAAATAAAAAGTAGAGACATGATGAACCCGGTTGCCTGCTCTGCCTCCAAGATGATCCAAAGTTCTTCAAGATCCAAAGATTCAAAAGTTGTCCTAACCCTCTAGGGTTGGTTCTATTTATATTGTTAGGGAGATGGCATGTGATCTTTTGCTAGCAAGATACGAAAATATCTTTCCTTTTCCAAGTAGATTTCGAGAAGTAAATGTTCGTCCGCCTGGCACGCCCTACCACACGGCCGTGGGTCAAGTCGTGCCATCCTCTGTGCATATTTCATGTGTCATCTTTCGTGTCCAGTGTGTACCACGGCTCCACCCATGGCTAGATTTCCAACCGTGCCTTATTCTGTGCATAATCAACAAGTCTTCATCCATTGCTAGTGTGTACCACGGTTACACCCACGGCCAGATTTCAAGCCGTGCCATCCTCTGGTTGATGTTCCACAATTTCTTCTCCTTGGCATGTCTAGCTTCCACCATGGCTCCAAGCACGGTTTCTCCCACGGCTGCCACCATGGTCATGCCCTAAGCCGTGTCTCTCTTTGTTCAAAGTCCACATTTCCGTCTTCTTGTCCAGTATGTAACACGGTTTGAACCTTGGCCGTGCCGCAAACCGTGCTTCCTCCGGTGGTGTAATTCCTTGTCTTGATCCAAGTTGTAGATGACTTCTCTAATTTACTTAAATTAGCATCCTTGACTCCATTTAACCTGATTTATCACCATAATAGAATTAAGTACCATTTCCTTATGATTTCTATAAAATCAATAATAATTTAACACAATTTATACTATAAAGATTGAGTATAAAATGGCTCTATCACTGTCCTAGGTTAGTCAACCCAAGATGGGCACTTTCCTAAAAATCCATTCTCAAGGTCAGCTCTTTAGGGCACTTTTTGAGACAGTTCAATCAATTTTATCATAGGTTAGTCAGCCCAAGATGGGCACTTCCCTAAAAATCCGTTCTCAAGGTCAGCTCATAAGGGCACTTTTTGAGACACTCTACCATAGGTTAGTCAGCCCAAGATGAGCACTTTCCTAAAAATCCGTTCTCAAGGTCAGCTCATAAGGGCACTTTTTGAGACAATTCAATCAATTTTATCATAGGTTAGTCAGCCCAAGATAGGCACTTCCCTAAAAATCCGTTCTCAAGGTCAGCTCATAAGGGCACTTTTTGAGACACTCTACCATAGGTTAGTCAGCCCAAGATGGGCACTTTCCTAAAAATCCGTTCTCAAGGTCTGCTCATAAGGGCACTTTTTGAGACACTCTACCATAGGTTAGTCAGCCCAAGATGGGCACTTTCCTAAAAATCTATCTTAAGGTTAGTCAGCCCATGAGGGGGACTTTCCTAGATTCTCCCGATTAGTCAGCTCTTGGGGCACTTTTCGAAAATATTCTACCAAATAATTGCTAGTCTAACAAGACGCTTCTGTTGACAGGTAGCCAGCTCATAAGAGCGCTTCCTAAGTAAATTTTCTTTCCAAGGTTGCTAGTCTGATAAGACGCTTCCTATCATCATTTCTTTCACACAATGCTTGAGGTGATTCATATTGCCAATTAGTCAACCCATAAAGCACTGTTTGGGGAGGGAACATTACTCTAAATTGTTAGGACCATCTTAAATCGTGGGATTATTAGCTGTTGGAGCATTTTCCTACCAAAACAAATGCCAGGTAACCAGCCAAACCAAGGCGTTATCTATTTAAGAGGCCAAAAGTGGCGTCTTTCTTGTCTTTGTAGTTAAGTTTTTCAAACTTTACTACAAAGAGGGGCAGCTGTAAACACCCCATTTTTGCCCTAGGAATGAATAATAATCACTAATAATCAATTCTTAATTTTTTCCAATTTTTTTCAATTTTTCTTTAATTTAGCATAAATAATTAAAAATATTCAAAAAATAAAAATAAATAGGAAAAAACATCAATTTTGAAAAATGATTTCAGAAATGGCAATAATAAATAGTAAATGATTTTTGCAAATTTTGAAATTTCAAAAAATACAAAAAAATAAAAAAAATCGCATTGCATATATGCAATTTGCGAAATTAAAAAAAATCAGGGAAAATGGGCTAGCCCAACTGGTCCGGACCACGGGCTAAGGCGCGCGTAGGGGGGCTCGGTCGCAGGTTCGAATCGTGGGGAGGCAGTTTCCGCGTTTTGAGTTTTTTTTTCTTATCCAGGACACGTGGCAGCATTCAATTGGCTGGAGGAAACGCACGCGCCGGGCGCATGATCGTCTTCAACCTCGGTCCGAGATCGCCGACGAGGGGAAAAATTCGAATTTTGGCCGTTTCGATTCGATTTTTTGCACAAATCCAACAGATCTTCAACAAAATTGAGATAAACATCATCCAATTGGAATCAAATCTCAACAAATCAAAGGATTTACACGAATCGGAGTTGGTTTATTTAATCGTCGATCCGATTTACTTCGATCGGTGGAAATCCGAGCTTATCCAGCTCGATTTCAAACGCTTATAAATAGAGGAGGAGTGGGGGAAGCAAAAAGAGGGATCAGAATTGAGAGAAAGTGAGAAAAGAGAGCAAATCGGAGAGCACCGGAGGAGAACCAAAATCGCGATCACCGACCGGAGTTGAACCACCACCAGGAGACGATTTGGGAGCAAACCACCGCCACCATTGGATTCAGCACCCTCAAGAAGCTAGGATTCGACACCTCACCCGTTGCAAAAGACCGTCGGAACGCCGTGAACGAGCCCTCTCCGCCGCCGTGTCCGACCGATCCGACCCGACTCGACCCGACCCGCGCACCGACCCGGATCCAGGTAAGTCGAATTTTCCGGATTTTTTATTTTTTTATTTTTTTGAATTTTTTTTATTTATTTTATTTGTATTTATTTGATTTATTATTTGATTATTTATTTGTTGGTTATTTATTTAGTTATTTATTTATGCTTTATGTTTTATTTCCATAAGTAGGAAAATGTAGAAATTAGGTTTTTAGGATTTAATAATGTAGAAAATAAATAAATGATAATAAAAATGTGGAAAAACAATAAAAATATTAGGAAAATAATAATAAAACTTTAGATTTCAAAATAGGATAGATAATAGCTTAGCATAAAATTCTTAACAAGAATTCACAAAAATTATGGAAAATTTAATAAAAATCATAAAAAAATAATAAAAAAACTACAAAAATCATAAAAACTTAGAAATATTATAAAAAAATTGTAAAAGAATAAAATAATCATAAAAAAATAATAAAAAATTCAAAAGAATCATAAAAATGAGTTTTATCACTTAGAAAAAATCATTTTCTTCAAATAAATCCAAAATTGATGTTTTTCCTAAAAACCATTTTCAAAAATCAGATAAAAGTTTAGGCTTAGATTTTTTTAGAAAAAATCCCAAAAATGGTAAAAACATAAATCGAAAGAGATTTCAAAACTAAAATTCACAAACACATTTAAGGTTTTCAGAAAAGCGAACTACGGCTTGTTTGATCCTGACTAGCAGGTACGTAGGCACCCATTTGGGTCAACCTATAAAATGAAATAAAAAATCATTTTCTTAGAATAATAAAAACATAATAAAAGTAATAGAAACACAATAAAACATATTTCTAAATGGGAACAATTTTTAGGAGACTAGGTGGTAACCGTAAGGTTTTAATAGGTTAGCCTCCGGACTTAGAAACTCTGGTTTTCCCTTTTCCTCTTCTCAAAAACGAGAAGAGGAAATCACGATGACTAGTGGTCCAAATTAAGACTAATCCGCTCCTTTAGTCTTAATTCAATATTTCCCAACAACAGTTGGGTGGCGACTCCAAAAATCAAACGAAATTCCTAATTCAAGTCGAGGATCTACATCAGATGAGCATAGGGTCTAGTCTAGATCGGATTAGGAATGGGAATGCAAAAAATTAGACTCGACACAAGTCAAATGCATCAATTGTTGAAATCTATGTAGATAACATCGTATTTAGTGTTATAAGCATGAGTTTAGTTGATGAGTTCATAGAATGTATGAAAAAGGAATTTGAAATGAGTATGATGGCGAAACGTAACTATTTTCTAAGTCTTCAAGTCAAACAAATCAAGAATGGAACCTTTATCAGTCAAGCCAACTACATAAGAAAACTCCTAAATAGGTTTAAAATGGATAATTGAAAAGATAAGTCTACCCTTATGAGGTCTACTCTTAAGCTTAATAAGGATGAAATGGTAAATCCATATGTGAAAAACTATATAGAGCCATGATACGTAGTTTGTCATATTTGACCAGTTCTAAATCTGATGTCATGTTTATCGTGTGAATATGTGCACAATTTCAATCTTACCCTAATGAATGTCACTAAAATATAGTGAAATGCATTTTCAAGTATCTTGCTGGCACTATTGAAATTAACTTGTGCTATCCTAAGTTTACTTCTGATCTAATAGGATACTCCAATGTCGACTTTACCGATTGTAAAGTCGATCAAAAAAGCACAAGTGGCACGTAAGGTAAAATTCGGTAACATTATCAACTATGGAGGCTAAATATATGGCCACCATAGTTGTTGTGCTTAAATCTTATGGATGAAACAAATGTTACATGATTATTTTCTAAATTATGAAAAGGTTCCAATCCAATGTGGTAACACAAGTGCTATCAATTTAACCAAAAACCCAATCTAACACTTAAGAACTGAGCATATTAAGATAAAACACCACTTTATACATGATCATATACAAAACAATGACATATGCTTAGAGTTTGTTGATACAAGTAATCAAATCGTAGATATTTTTATAGAACCCTAGAGTGATGATTCGTCTTGTACCTTAAGAAACAATTTAGGAATAATCATGAAAGGTGAATGCTATGACTCAATGAACTAAGATAGTGATTTTGTAAAAATCAACTGTTTCAACATATAAACCAAATTATAAGATGATATTAAACCTAAGAAACTTGGTTAGATATCTTTTGTAGTAGAAATCAATTATTTAAAATGTGTTATGCTCATTTGATCTTCCTTTAGCTCTTTTATGCTACTTTAGGTTCCTATGTGCCCTTTCTCAAAAACTTCCTGAAATCCACATAAATGGCATGTTTATGTATGTTTGACTATGCTATTAAAACTTGTTTAGATGACTAATTTAATGCCTTGACATTTTTGTTCATATTTGAACTTTCTCTTGCTAGTTTAGATTCTCATGCACACAACATTATGATTCCTTGGTTTTCGTGTTAAATTTGTGATCCTACATGTTTAACTATGTCATTAAAGCATGTTTAAGTAGTTGGTTTAACTCAATTTTGATTTATGGAAATTTGACTCATTAGACCCCCAATGCTTACATGTTAGTATATTAAGACACTTGAATGGTGATTTTAATGAAAATTTAACTTTCTAGCTAACTTTTACATCCGTTAAGTCTCTAAGAACTAATGAAACTTATTTAAAGTGTTAGTTTTGCATAGTAATGAATTAATACAAGTTTTGATTTTTTTAAACCCTTTGTAAACCCTGAAAAATATTTAAGATCAAGAGTTAAGTCTAGTTGAAGTATTAGGAAATATATTAGAAAATGAACCCAAAAGTGCAACTTTAAACTTAGGATTTGCTCTAGGATCATTAACACGACTAGTGTACCTAAAACTTAGAAAATAAAAACCCTAGATGAATCCTGACCCTAAAACATTACATTAAGAGTCATAAACCCTAACTAAGTTTTACCTAAGACTCAAGTTCTAAATTCCAAAATCATAAATCAATTAATAAACCTTAGAGCTGCATTAAGGATTGTCAAAGTCAACACTAAGCTTGAAAAACCTAAATTTCCAACTCAATCGGAACCAAAACCTTAAGCATAATAATCTACCGTAAGAATAATATAAAAGATCATATAATTTAATGAGAATTAGACCTAGTAATTAATCAAATCAAGCAATGCAATTGACAATTTCCTCTAGATCACCCCTAAATAGCATGAAGCAAGAGGGACAATTTAGCCAATTCATACCTATCATTAACTTAAACAAATAATCCATTTAAGCCGCTAAAAATACCTTAATTAAACCTTAATTAACCCATATTGATTAACTAATGGACAAAATAATTAAAGGCCTAGTAAACAACTAAGGACCACCAGCCACATCCTATGGAGGAGGAGAAGACAGCACACTTGATCCAAAGGCTTGTAATCGACTAAATAATACTAGGTGCATAGGTTTAGGACATAAATAAGACCTTAATTCTAATGGAAAAGACTATAACCAAAAATGTCAAGTGATTTAACCTAAAACATTCCCTTAACCAACATGTAAGTCCATTGACCAACTTACCCTATTACTAATGTGTTCAACCTATCACTTAAGCAACCAAAAGCTCTTCATTCAGCTCCCATCTGCATGTGAAGCTTAGGCATTTATTCTCTTATTTTCTTCTCTAGAAAAACCCAACAAAACTCTCTCTAAAAAGGCCTAATAACCACCACTAAACCACCATATGTAACCACCTTCCATACTGCTACCTTCAAGGAGAAACCACAACCTAAAAACCACCATATAAATCCTTAACTTTAGTTGCCCCCCACACCACTTAAAAGAGTTTTAGAAGAACCCAAATCAAAAGGAAAAAACACAAGTCCACATCAAGCAAAAGGGAGCAAAGAAGTTAGAGTAGGTGTGTGCACTAAGAGGCCAACAAAAGTAGGCATCAACTAGAACTTACTCCATCTTTTTCTTATTTGTAATCATGTGTTAGTAGGTTAGAATAGTTAGGAAACTCTCTAATTTTTTAACCTTAGCAATGTGTTTTGGCCATATTGCTCAATGATTTCAAAAGATATGTTGTAAACTCTAGCTATGATAAAAGACAATGTATTGTAACTCTCATGTAAGTAAGTTTATATTGTTGAATTTCAATGAAAATCAAAAGGATAACACTTATATGTGCAAATTTCAATGAAAATGGAAAGGATAACTGATGCGGATTCGGTATGCTCTGATACCAAATGATGTGGACTCGGTATGCTCTGATAGCAAATTATATAGATTCGATATGCTCTGATACCAAATGATGCAAAATCGGATTCGAATTCCTTCAAACACACCAAATCGTCAACAATAATCAAATTAACACAAATTTTTAGGTTTTTCTGGATTTTGGTACTAACGAATAAAAATCAAAGATATGGATAAAATTATCAATCTATAGATGCCAAGATTGATAAAATTAAACTGATTCGCAATCAAATCATAGAACGATAGAAACCACGTTCTATAAATCAATCACTAGGGTTAAAGAATTCTAAGAATTCAATAACGATGCTCGCCACAAATTCTATATGAACCAAGAATTTGATAAGAACAACAAGAATAAAGAGAAAAATCAATTCCCAATATTCACAAATCTCTAAAGAAGATTCACATCGCTCAAAGTGTTTGTGTTTTACAACCAAAATATCATTCTCCCACGAAAAACCCTAAGGACGCCTATTTATATCATCTAAAAAATTTGTGCGAAAACATTCAAGGCAGGCCAAAGGCCGATGGCCTTCACTTAGGCCGGCATCAAAAGCCAGCGGCCTTCACTTAGGCCGGCACTAAGGCCGGTGGCCTTCATTTAAGCCTGCTCCAAGTGATGAGAGCCATGATGGGAGCCAAGCCAGAAGATGGAATGTGGATCCTCTTGAAGTGCCACCTAGACCGATCATAAGAACTCGAGCAAAACGATTCAAGGAAGCACTTAACGGGTTGATAAAGGATGTCCATGAAGTCGGAAAGGATTGGAGCAATCATGAAGTTGGAAAGGATTAGAACAACCATGGGAATGCCCTTGCTCTTGTACAAGTCATAACGGATACGGGTTGAAGAGGGCGTGTCTTTACAAGGCACGGCCGTGTAGGAGTCTGGAGGATACACAAAATCATACACGGTCGTATACACAGTTCAAAGGCACGGCTGTGTATGGAGTCAAGAATTTCCATAGAAAGATACACGACTAGAAGTACACGATCGTGTATAAGCTCTACGCTGGCTCAAAGCCACTAGCCTTCATTTCAACACCGCCGGCCTTCACTCATATGCCACCGGCCTTTACGTCTCTATTTTGTTATTTTTCTGCAACTTAATGAAGTTATGTTGTTTTGGGCCATTATTGTTACGAATTGTAAACCCTAATATAAAGCTCCTAGGGTTTAAAAATATAGAATATAGAATATACAACATACAAGTTTGAAAACACTTTGAGAGAATTCCTCTCTTGGTTCTTTAAAGAACTAATCTAGAACTTATCGGATTTTTATTCTGTGGCGTTCATCCCGACTTATCAATTGGTCTTTCATCCCGATTGTGGCGTCTGCATATTATACCAAGGTTCTTGTCTCACTTATAGGCAACGGGTCGCGGTTTCCACTCGATTGTTTGGCATCTTGGGTAGCAATTCCGAACGCATTGGTATTGGGTTTCGTCACACATTGGCGTGGTTCGTATCAGTTTGGTATCAGAGCTTAGGTTTGTTAAACATCAGTTCGGTTTGAGGAAGGTAACATCAAAACCCTAACTCCAATCATTCATATCAATTGTTCATGTTCAATTTCATAGTGTTAATTGTTTATTGAAAGTGTAGTACCTACTATTCAATTTTGTTACGACAAGAAAAAAAGGAAGAATCACGACAAAAAAAAAAAAGGAACGTGATCAAGAGCAATAAACAAAGGCAACAAAAAAAAAAATCTGAAAGAAAAAGAGGAAAAATTTCGAGCCCTAAAGTTGTTTTGAATTCTACGGAAGGGAATTGGTGTAGTTTGGGTTAGTTCCAAGAGAATTGAGAAGAGGAATTTGTGAGTTGATATCATCATTGCTTGTGAGAATACACGAGTGACTGTGTGATATCATCCTTTGAGCGAAACACGTAAGGGAGTGTGTCGTGAGGCTTAATTATATATATTTGTGTTCGTGCTAACCTTTTTCTGCAGGAACAATGTCGAGGCAACATTCTCTTGAAAGTGAGAGGGGAAGGTTTGATGTTAGGTTAGTGATTGAGACGTTGAGGGGTGAGATGAAGAGAATGTTTCAGGAGGGCATGGAACAAATTCATGAGACGGTGGAACAAAGACTAGAGCAATCTAAAAACGTCTTCCAAGGGCGTAAGAGGGAGAGTTGTTCTAGGAGAGTACAAAGGGGTGGAGATGATATGTCTGATGATGAATTTGATGAACCTTCTATTGGGAGTTATAGAGGTTATAGTGGTAGGAATAGAGGAACTAGGGATTAGGAAGATAGAGGAGATAGGAATAGAGAGGATAATCGACTGAGTAGTATAAAGATGAAGATTCCTTCTTTCCAAGGGAAGAATGATCCCGAGGCGTACTTAGAGTGGGAGAAGAAGGTAGAGATGGTGTTTGATTGTCACAACTATAGTGGGAGAAAGAAAGTGAAACTTGCTGCCATTGAATTTTCGGATTATGCCATAGTGTGGTGGGATCAACTAATGTTAAATCAAAGAAGGAATGGTGAACCACCTATTGAGTCGTGGGAAGAGATGAAGAGGGTGATGAAGAAGCGGTTTGTGCCTGCGTATTACTATCGTGAATTACACAACAAATTGCAAACTCTTAGGCAGGGAAGCCGAAGTGTGGCTGAGTATTTCAAGGAGATGGAAGTTACTATGATTAGGGCGAATGTAGAGGAGGATAGAGAGGCTACCATGGCTAGGTTTCTTGCTGGATTGAATAGAGAAATTCAAAATGTCGTGGAATTGCAGCATTACGTAGAATTGGAAGATATGGTTCATATAGCTATAAAGGTTGAGAACCAACATAGGAGGAAAGGTAGTAGTACTACATGGTTTCAACAGGGTGCTGGTTCATCCACCTGGAAGACTAACCAATGGAAGAAGGAAGAAGGAAGAAGGAAGAAAAGCCTTTACCCACCAAACCAAAAGGAGAGCAGAGGCAAGCGGGTTCTACTCCTGGTAACCAAGGTAAACCTGATTCTTCTACTCCTAGAAATCGTGACATTAGATGTTTTAAATGCCAAGGTAGAGGCCATATTGCTAGTCAATGTCCGAATAGGCTGTTATGATTCTACGTGATGATGGTGAGTATGAGACTGAGGGGGATAGTGAAGAGGATGATATGCCTCCATTAGAGGACGCTAGTGATGATGAAGAGCCTGCAATAGGGAAGTTAGTGGGAATAGTGAAGAGAGCTTTGAATGTGTAGGTGAAGGAAGAAGAGGAGGTGCAAAGAGAGAATATCTTTCATACTAGATGTTATCTAGGTGATCATATTTGCAATGTGATCATTGATGGAGGAAGTTGCACTAATGTGGTGAGTAATTTTATTGTTGAGAGGCTGGGACTCTAGACTACTAGATACCCTAGTCCATATAAATTGCAGTGGCTGAATGATAGTGGTGAGACTAAGGTGAGTAAGCAGGCCTTGATTACTTTTCGCATTGGTAGGTATGAGGATGAGGTGTTATGCGATGTAGTGCCAATGCAAGCGTGTCATGTGTTGTTGGGGAGGCCATGGCAATTTGATAGGAAGGTTGTTCATGATGGCTTTTCTAACAAGTATACGCTTGTTCACCAAGGGAAAAGCTTTAATCTTAAACCTTTAACACCTAAACAGGTCTATGAGGATCAGTTGCAGCTACAACAGTCATTTGCAAATATAAGGTGAGTGAAAAACAGAGGGACAGTGAGAGAGCAAAAGACAGCCAGAAAGAAAAGGGAACACAAAAGTCGATATCAAAAGGAAAAAGAGAGGAAGGCTGGAAAGAGTGTGAGAGACCAAGTTGAAGGGGGATCAACTTTGGTGGTGAGTGAAAAGGAGAGTGCAGCCTTGCAAAAGGAGAGTTGTGTGGCAAGAGCGAGTGTAGTGAGGAGAGCATTAGTGATGAAGCAACCTATGTTGTTGCTGGTTTTTAAGGAAACTTGTTTGAATACTAACGAACTATTTAACTCGTTGCCTAGTGTGGTTGTGTCTATTGTGCAGGACTTTGAAGATGTCTTCCCTGAGGAGATTCCAAAGGGATTACCACCTATTCGTGGTATTGAGCACCAGATTGACCATGTACCCGGAGCATCGATTCCAAACAAACCGGCTTATAGGAGCAATCTAGAGGAGACAAAGGAACTCCAAAGGCAGGTCGATGAATTAATGGAGAAGGGGTACGTGAGAGAAAGCATGAGTCCATGTGCAGTGCCTGTGATTTTGGTGCCTAAGAAGGATGGGTCATGGAAAATGTGTGTTGACTGCTGCGCTATCAACAACATCACGGTAAAGTATCGTCATCCCATTCCTCGCTTAGATGACATGTTAAATGAGTTACATGGGTCTAGTGTCTTTTCCAAAATTGATCTGAAAAGCGGATATCACCAAATTAGAATGAAAGAAGGTGATGAATGGAAAACCGCATTTAAGACAAAATATAGATTGCATGAGTGGTTAGTAATGCCTTTCGGTTTAACTAACGCGCCTAGTACTTTTATGAGACTTATGAACCATGTTTTGAGGACTTTTATTGGAAATTTTGTGGTTGTCTATTTTGATGATATCCTCATTTACAGCAAGAGTTTGGAGGACCATATATCTCACTTGAGGGATGTTTTAGAAGTGCTTCGAAAGGAGCAATTATATGCTAACCTCAAGAAGTGCACTTTTTGCACAGACAAACTTGTGTTTCTTGGTTTTGTTGTTAGTGCACAGGGGATACAGGTTGATGAAGAAAAGATTCGTGCAATCCAAGAATGGCCTAGTCCAATTAATGTAGGTAATGTGCGGAGTTTCCATGGACTAGCGAGTTTTTACAGGAGATTTGTGAAGGATTTCAGTACCATTGCAGCACCACTTACTGAGTTAATTAAGAAGAATGTGGGGTTCAGATGGGGAGAGCAACAAGAGAAGGCCTTTCAGACGCTTAAAAATAAGCTGACTCAGGCGCCATTGCTTGCTTTACCTAATTTCTCTAAAACATTTGAAATTGAGTGTGATGCTTCAGGATTAGGTATTAGAGCAGTGCTCATGCAGGAGAGAAGACCAATTGCATTCTTTAGCGAGAAGCTAAGTGGGACAACCTTGAACTACCCTACTTATGACAAGGAGTTATATGCATTGGTTCGAGCACTGGAGACTTGGCAACACTATCTTTGGCCAAAAGAGTTCGTGATCCACACTGACCATGAATCCTTGAAGTACTTGAAGGGACAACATAAGCTAAACAAAAGGCATGCTCGTTGGGTGGAGTTCATCGAAACATTTCCCTATGTCATCCACTACAAGCAAGGTAAAGAGAATGTCGTTGCTGATGCACTTTCTAGAAGGTATGCTCTTATCTCTACTCTTGGTTCTAGACTGCTTGGTTTTTAGCACATTAAGGAATTGTATGCTACTGATCGAGATTTTTGTGAGGAGTATGTGCATTGTGAGAAGAGTGGTCATGGTAAGTTTTATAAACATGAAGGATTCTTGTTTAGGGAGAGTAGACTATGCATTCCAATTTGTTCTTTAAGAGAATTACTAGTGAGGGAGTCTCATGGAGGAGGTTTAATGGGACATTTTGGAGTAGCTAAAACCTTAGGGGTATTGTAGGAACACTTCTATTGGCCTCACATGAAACGAGATGTTGAGAGGATTTGTGAGCGATGTGTCACGTGTAAGCAAGCAAACTCTAGAGTCCAACCTCAAGGGCTTTATACCCCACTTCCCATTCCTCATGAGCCTTGGGTAGATATTTCCATGGATTTTGTGTTAGGATTACCCAGGTCTAGACATGGTCGAGATTCTATTTTTGTAGTCGTGGATAGATTCTCTAAAATGGCACATTTCATTCCTTGTCACAAAACAGATGATGCTTGTAATATTGCTAATTTGTTCTTTAGGGAAGTTGTGAGATTACATGGTATGCCTAGAACAATCGTATCGGATAGAGATGCTAAGTTCTTGAGCTACTTCTAGAAGACATTGTGGGCTAAGTTAGGAACTAAGTTATTGTTTTCTACTACTTGTCATCCACAGACTGATGGTCAAACTGAGGTAGTAAATCGAACTTTATCTACTTTGTTGAGGGTTGTCATTAAAAAGAACATTAAAAGTTAGGAGGATTGTTTGCCGCATGTTGAATTTGCCTATAATCGCACAATGCATTCTGTTACTAAGTTTACTCCTTTTGAAATTGTGTATGGTTTTAATCCACTAACTCCTTTGGATTTAACACCTTTGCCTATTTCTGAGTATGTTAATCTAGATGGCGAGAAGAAAGCATAATTTGTTAAATAGATCCATGAGAAGGCAAGGTTAAACATTGAGCGAAGAATAGAGCAGTACATGAAACAAGCTAACAAAGGTCATCGACAAGCTGTCTTTGAACCTGGAGACTGGGTTTGGGTTCACATGCGTAAAGAGCGGTTTCCTGTGCAACGTCGATCTAAACTACTTCCTAGAGGGATGGACCATTTCAAATTCTTAGCGCATCAATGATAATGCATACAAGATAGATTTACCCGGTGAGTATCAAGTAAGTGCTACATTTAATGTTACTGATTTGAGTCATTTTGATGCAAGCGACGATTTGAGGACAAATCCATTTCAAGAGGAGGGGAATGATGAAGCCATGATGGGAGCCAAGCCAGAAGATGGAATGTGGATCCTCTTGAAGTGCCACCTGGACCGATCACAAGAACTCGAGCAAAACGATTCAAGGAAGCACTTAACGGGTTGATAAAGAATGTCCATGAAGTCGGAAAGGATTGGAGCAATCATGAAGTTAGAAAGGATTGGAACAACCATGGGAATGCCCTTGCTCTTATACAAGTCATAATGGATACGAGTTGAAGAGGGCGTGTCTTTACAAGGCACGGCCGTGATAGGAGTCTGGAGGTTACATAGAATCATACACGGTCGTATACACGGTTCAAAGGCACTCCGTGTATGGAGTCAAGAATTTCCATAGAAAGATACACAACTAGAAGTACACGATGTGTATGGTGTCAAGAATTTCCACAGAAAGATACACGACTAGAAGTACACAGTCGTGTATAAGCTCTACGCCAGCTTAAAGCCATCGGCCTTCATTTCAACACCACCGGCCTTCACTCATACGTCGTCGGCCTTTACGTCTCTGTTTTGTTATTTTTCCGCAACTTAATGAAGTTATGTCGTTTTGGGCCATTATTATTACGAATTATAAACCCTAATATAAAGCTCCTAGGGTTTAGAACATATAAAATATAGAATATACAACATACAAGTTTGAAAACACTTTGAGAGAATTCCTCTCTTGGTTCTTTAAAGAACTAATCTAGAACTTATCAGATTTTTATTCCGTAGCGTTCATCCCAACTTATCAATCGGTCTTTCATCCCGATTGTGGCGTCTTCATATTATACCAAGGTTCTTGTCTCACTTATAGGCAACGGGTCGCGGTTTCCACTCGATTGTTTGGCATCTTGGGTAGCAATTCCGAACGTATTGGTATTGGGTTTCGTCACATGTTGGTGTAGTTTGTATCAGTTTGGTATCAGAGCAAACCGATTTCGTATCACCAAGGCCGACGGCCTTGAAGCTAACTCAGTCCGGCCTTTATTTAAGGCCGGCTTAAGGCTGGCCGAACTTCGCCTTGGGTCCTCCCGACGCTGATGTCCTCTTCTTTTAGACCCCGCACTGCCACCTAGAGCTCGAATTGACTTTGTTTTCTTTGGTGCTCGTATCTTAGCTCTTGGAATCGTATCATTCCCTCCATGTTGAAAAAGATTCGACCTCGAATCTATATCGTCCATCCTGCTAGGCCACATAAACAGACTCCTCTTTCCCTTGGGCTTCTTAAGGCAAATCAGTCTTATGTGTTGTACTTCAGTTAGACTCATAGGAAGAAGCTTGTATGTCTTGTCCTGTTGCTGAATGGTATACTCATTGATGTATCCATCATACTTGGCTCTAAGGTCATACTACCAAGGTCTTCTAAGGATCAAATGTGTAACTTCCATGGGAACTACATCACAAACAATCTCGTCAGTATAATCACCAATAAGTAATGGAACACGAACCTGTTTGTGTACATGAATAGCCCCCTGTGGACTCAACCAATGAAGTGCATAAGGTCTTGGATGCTGCTCCACCTGCAAACCTAACTTAGTAACCCAGTTTGCTGAAGCAACATTAGTGCAACTGCTTGTGTCAACCACAATCAAACAAGTTTTCCCTGCACCATGCCTTGGATATGGAATAAATTGGCCCTCTGATTAGGAACAGTTTCATCCTGCTGAACCATTAGCAAGTCTCCCTGTACTAGACTCGCTATAATGTCTTCATCTTCCTCTTTTGCCTCAATACTCTTCTGTTCTTCTTCCTCACTAATAGAGCCATTTTATACTCAATCTTTATAGTATGGATTGTGTTAATTTATTATTGATTTTATAGAAATTATAAGGAAATGGTACTTAATTTTATTATGGTGATAAATCAGGTTTAATGGAGTCAAGAGTGCTA
Source organism: Laguncularia racemosa (assembly GCA_037954665.1). Classification (NCBI taxonomy): domain Eukaryota; kingdom Viridiplantae; phylum Streptophyta; class Magnoliopsida; order Myrtales; family Combretaceae; genus Laguncularia; species Laguncularia racemosa. The sequence goes on from JBBMOL010000664.1 coordinate 72,416, forward strand.
ATTCAAGTGATTTAGAGAAGTCATCTGCAATTTGGATCAAAGTCAAGGATTTACACCGCCGGCGTACAAGAGAAGAATGCACGAACAAAATAGCTTTTTGGAAGAAACAAGGGAAGTACACGGGCATGTATTTCCAGATGCACGGTCGTGTGTTTGGTTTTAAAAAAAAAAATAGAAGCTTACACGGTTTAAGTACACAGCCATGTGTTTGGTTTGAACAAAAAAAACAAAAGCTTACACGGTTTAAATACACGGCCGTGTATAACCGTAGGTTGAGACCGTGTATATGGAAAAAGTTTAGCCGTTTCAGGAGATTTTCGGTTTTCATATATATATCTCTTTGTTTTCCAGAATGAGGGAGTTCAGGAGGGAAGAAACTGAATAGGAAAAGTAGGAGACACTTGAAAACAGACACTTTTCATTTTTTGATTTTGTTTTAGTTATGAACATCTGTGGTTGAACAATCTTCTAGCCAAAGGATCATCAATAGTTTTAGTTCTTTAAGAATTGTGAGATCTAATTGATTTGTCTTTATTCTGTTCTTTATTTTTTGGTATTTATATATCTCTGAATGTTTTGTTATTATTATCTTGTTTGATTGGTATAAATTAGAGCTCTTCTATTCCATTAGCAAGTTAATATATTGTCAATTAGAATGTTAGATCCATAATTGTTTGATAGTTCTAATCTCTATGACACAATAACATGTTTGATTATAGAATAAATAATCAAATTCATGTTATGGAGATATATAA
>JBBMOL010000664.1:73670-98568 GCA_037954665.1 Laguncularia racemosa
TGACCCTTTGGCTAGAAAAGTAGCTTAGCTACTCATGTTCATCAATAAAACGAAAATAAAAGATAGAAACATAATGAACCCGGTTGCTTGCTCTGCCTCCACGTTTCCTTCTTCAAGATCCAAGATTCCGAGATCAAAAGTTGTACTAACCCTCTAGGGTTGGCTCTATTTATACTATTAGATGGATAGCATGTGATCTTTTGCTAGCAAGATACGAAAATATCTTTCCTTTTTCAAGTAGATTTCGAGAAGTGAAGATACGTCTGCCTGGCACGCCCCACCACACGGCCGTGGGTTAAGCCGTGCCATCCTCTATGCATATTCTTCAAGTCTTCAACCGCGCCCAGTGCGAACCACGGTTACACGCACGGCCGGATTTAAAGCCGTGCCTTCGTCTGTGCATAATCTTCAAGTCTTCATCCATGTCCAGTGTGTAGCACGGTTACAACCACGGCTAGATTTCAAGCCGTGCCTTCATCTGGTTGATGTTCCACACTTTCTTCTCCTTGGTCCTGGCTTCCACCACGGCTTCAAGCACGGTTTATCCCACGGGTTCCACCACGGCCGTGCCTTAAGGCGTGTCTCTCTCTGTTCAAAGTCCTCGTTTTCGCCTTCTTTTCCAGTATGTAACACGGTTTGAAACCTGGCCGTGCCTCAAACCGTGCTTCCTCCGGTGGTGTAATTTCTTGTCTTGATCCAAGTTGTAGATGACTTCTCTAAAATACTTGAATTAGCATCCTTGACTCCATTTAACCTGATTTATCACGATGATAGAATTAAAGTACCATTTCCTTATGATTTCTATAAAATCAATAATAATTTAACACAATTTATACTATAAAGATTGAGTATAAAATGGCTCTATCATGCTCCAATCCTTCCTGCTTAGATTGACAGTTTTTTCTAGAATAGACTTGATTTCTCGATTTGATACCTCTGCCAATCCATTTGTTTGAGGGTGGTATGCGGTGGAAGTGCGATGAGTGACATTGTACTTTTTAAGCAGAGTTTCCACTACTTTATTACAAAAGTGTGTGCAACGATCACTGATAAGAGCCGTTGGTGTCTCGAACCTAGCAAAAATATGAGATTTGACAAAATCCACAACAACTTTGGCATCGTTAGTTCCGGTCACTTTAGCTTCCACCCACTTTGAGGCATAATCCACAGCAAGAAGGATATAAACATTATCGAAAGTAAGAGAAAAAGGACCTATAAAATCAATACCCTATATATCAAATATTTCACAAGCAAGAATAGGGGTAAGTGGCATTTGGTCTCTATGTCCTAAGTTGCCAACTTTCTGACATCGTTCACAAGACTTACAAAACATATAAGAATCACGAAACAAGGTAGGCCAAAACAACCCACACCCTAACACTTTTTAAGCTGTCCTCTTAGGCCAAAGTGTCCACCACAGGCATATGAGTGACAAAATTGCAAGATAGAAGGAATATCGTCTTGAGAAATACACCTTCTAATGATTTGATCAGCACAATGTTTCCACAAATACGGATCATCCCATACATAGTACTTAGCAACACTTTTAATTTTATCTTTTTGAGCCCTAGACAAATCACGTGGTAATGTCTTAGTAACCAAATAGTTGACAATATCAGCATACCAAGGATTTGTCTTTTGAATAGAAAAGAGATGCTCATCTAGAAAATCATCTTGTAGAGGTGTTGACTCTTCACTGATGAGTATTCTATTGAGGTGGTCGGCAACTAAGTTTTCGGAGCCTTTCCTATCACGTATTTCCAGATCAAACTCTTGTAATAAGAGTATCCATCGAATAAGTCTTGGTTTCGCCTCCTTCTTCGCGAGCAGGTACTTGAGAGCTGCATGATCAGAGTAAACGATTACCTTAGTACCAAGTAAATATGATATGAATTTTTCTAAAGCAAAAAAAAAAAGCCAAGAGTTCTTTTTCCGTTGTGGAATAGTTGCATTGAGCACTATCCAATGTTCTGGAAGCGTAGTAAATGACATGAGAAGCTTTTCCAACTCTTTGGCTAAGAACAGCTCCAACTGCATAATTGCTCGCATCACACATAATTTCAAAAGGAAGCTTCCAGTCAGGTGATTGAATGATTGGAGCAGAAGTTAACTTATCCTTTAATGTATCAAAAGCATGCTTGCAGGCCTCATCGAACTCAAATGCCACTTCTTTTTGCAGCAATCTACATAGGGGCTGAGTAATCTTGGAAAAATCCTTGATGAAGCGTCAATAGAATCTTGCACTCCCAAGAAAAAGAGTGAATTTGCCGTCACTTACAAGGTAAGGTAAATATTTAATCAATTTTATTTTAGCTTTATCGACTTCAAGTCCCCTAGAAGATACAATATGACCTAGAATTAGGCCCTGTTAAACCATAAAGTGACATTTTTCATAGTTCAATACAAGATTCTTTTCTATACATCTCTGAAGCACTTTTGTAAGGTTAGTCAAACATAAATCAAAAGAGTTACCATAGACAGTGAAGTCATCCATGAAAACTTCTATGATATTCTCCACATAATCTGAAAATATACTAACCATACACCTTTGGAATGTGGCTGGGGCATTGTAGAGCCCAAAAGGCATCCTTCGATATGCAAAAGTACCGAATGGACATGTGAAAGTAGTCTTCTCTTGATCTTCCGGCACCACTGGAATTTGATGAAAACCTGAATAACCATCAAGACAACAATAGTGAGAATGGCCAGCCAAATATTCAAGCATCTGATCAAGAAAAGGAAGAGGGAAGTGATCTTTTCTAGTTGATGCATTTAACTTCCTATAATCAACACAAACCCTCCATCCATTCTGAACACGCGTAGGAACTAACTCACCATTAGAGTTTTCAATCACAGTTAAGCCCATTTTCTTTGGAACAACTTGAATTGGACTTACCCATTTGCTATAAGAAATTGGATAGATCATACTTGCATCGAGAAGTTTCAAGATCTCTTTCTTAACTACTTCCATCATAGGCGGGTTCAAACGGCACTGAACTTCTCTTGAAGGTTTGCAATTATCTTCCATTAATATCTTGTGCATGCATGTGGAGGGGCTTAGTCATTTGATATAGCTATAGACCATCTAATGGCTTCTTTATACTCTCTCAACACCCGAATCAACTTTTCTTCTTCTAAAGTACTTAGTTTGTTAGAGACTATCACAGCAAGAGTCTCATTTTTTCCTAAGAAGATGTACTTTAGATGTTCGGGTAAAGGTTTTAATTCCAGCTTTGGTGCCTGCACAATAGAGGGAAGAAGTCTTGTGTTAGAAGGAGGTAAATTAATGTAGGACACACCATACCTGATAGGTTTTAATGATTCCAGCTCACAAATCATGTCCTGTAAATTAGAGGATATTGCAAACTTCTTCTTCTTAGAGTTTTTAATGTATTAATAGTAAGACTCTTATTAAGTGCAATTTTCAACTCATCACCGTTTATCAAGTCAAATGTAGCCTGTGTTAATGGGTCAATAACATCCATAACAAAAACAGGAGAGATATCACTAGGATATTTCATGGCATCATAAATGTTAAATCTAATCACTTCACCATCAAATTCCATAGTGAGGGTACCGTCATGTACATCAATTTTCGTCTTGGATGTCTCAAGAAATGGTCTCCCTAATAATATCAGTGATGAATTACGAGAATCATCATTTCCCATGTCAAGCACATAAAAATCAGCAGGGAAAACCAGCCAATTAACTTGTACTAAAATATCTTCTAGAACTCCCTCAGGATAAACATTAGACCTGTCAGCAAGTTGAACAATAACACCTGTTTCCTTCAATGGACCAACATTCAAATATTGATAAACAGACAAAGGCATGACATTAATCGCAGCTCCTAGATCACACATGGCTTTAGCAATTCCAAGATTACCTATTTTGCAAGGAATAGTAAACATACCTGGGTCCTTACATTTAGGAGGAAGCTTCTTCTGAAGAATAGCTGAAACATTCTCACCCACACTAATCTTTTCATTACCTTTCAGCTTTCTTTTGTTAGTGCACAATTCTTTAAGAAATTTAGCATAGCAAGGTACTTGTTTTATTGCATCAAGCAAAGGAATATTTACCTCAACCTTGCGAAAAGTTTCAAGAATCTCTTTTTCTTCAGCTTCATTCTTGGATTTCGCTAATCTAGAAGGGAAAGGGGGTGCTGTCACCATGACCTTTGGTGGTTCAACGAGGGATCCTCTGGTCTGGTTGTCTTGCTGGCCTGGAGTTGAGATCTCTTTCTTAGTCTCTTCCTCAAGATTAGATCGGTGTCCTTTTTCATTTGATCCCTGCAATTCCGTTCCACTTCTCTAGGTAATTGCATTAGCGCTTTGCTTTGGATTTGTGATAGTTTGAGAAGGTAACTTACCTTGAGTTTCTAACCTGTTTATAGAAGAAGCAAGTTGGCTTACCTGGTTCTCCAAGTTTTGAATGCTCTGCTTTGTCTCATCCTGAAATTGTTTTGTATTAACAACAAGCGATTTAACAATTTCCTCAAGAGACATACCTGAATTGGAAGGAGCTTGTGGTACTTGGTTTGATGGCCTAGGCTGGAATTGTTGGAAGTTTTGTGGTCTATTGCCATATTTAAAGTTAGGATGATCCCTCCATCCAGGATTATAAGTATTTGAGTAGGGATCATATTTCCTCTATGGATGTCCTAGGAATCCTCCTACAGCATTAGCATGCTCATGATTGTCATCTTGCAATGTGGGGCACATGTCAGTAGGATGATTAGAGGCAGCACAAATTCCACAAGCCTTCACCTGCTATGTATTTCCGAGGGCTATCTGCTGAACAAGGGAGGTTAGGTTAGAAATTTGATGTTCAAGGTTAGTAACACTTACCTCATTTACCTTCCTTGAAGAAGAATCATGTCTAAACCCAAATTGTTGTGAATTAGCAGCCATAATGGAGATCAATTCCCTAGCTTGACCAGGGGTTTTATTCACTATGGCACATCCACTAGCAGCATCCATCATCTTCCTCTCCATTGGAAGCAGACCTTCATAGAAGTATTGAATGAGAAGTTGTTTAGATATCCCATGTTGTGGACAGCTTGCACAAAGTTGCTTGAACTTCTCCCAATACTCATGAAGAGTCTCGGTATCCCTCTGTTTGATACCACAGATCTCTCTTCTTATGCTAGTGGCTCTAGATGCAGGGAAAAATTTGTTCAGGAAAAGCTTCACCATATCTGTCCAAGTAGTAATAGAACCTGGAGGCAAATAAAACAACCAATCTTTAGCTCCAGCAATTAAAGAAAATGGAAAGGCACGCAACTTGATTTGATCGTCGGATATTCCTTGCGGCCTCATACTAGAACACACTATATGAAACTCTTTCAAATGTTTGTGAGGATCTTCATTCTCAAGACCATGAAAAGTAGGTAGCAAAATGTATCAAACCAGATTTCAATTCAAAATCAACAGCTAATTCAGGATACGGAATACAAAGTGGTTGTTGAGTCACATCCAGTGCAGCCAATTCTCTTAATGTTCTCTCAGGATTTGCCATATCTTCTTCTTTTTTAGATTCAATGGATGAATCAGACAAATCCAATGCCAAGTTTAGTCTAGGGGATGAAGATATAGTGGTTTCTTTTTGAAGCAGCTTAGCTTCTCTTCGCAATCTCTTAAAAGTCTTCTCAATCTCTGGATTATAAGTGAGTTCACTTGTAAGAGAAGAACGAGTCATGCAAGAATAGAAATAAATTTGACACCAATCCTTGGCAACGACGTCAAAATTTGATGGGTGTCGAATCTAACAAAATTAAAACCTACTCCTAAACAATTTTTGTATACAGTAGTGAATAGGGTCGTATCCACAGGGATTGGTTAAATTTATTTATATTGAAAGAAAATAGAGAGAAAAAGAAGAATTGGGGTTTTGTTTGTAAATTGAAATAAAACTGAAATCAGATAATAAAATTTAATAATGATGAAAGCCTAACTAAAGGTATCATTATAGTTTAATTCATAGAAATGATCATTGATGCAAATATTCTCTATTCTTTATCTCAGATAAACTGGTTATGGTTATTAACAAGATCTAATAACCTATCTCTCCTTACTTTCTTGATAATCAAAACAAGCTCTTTGATTACTTCTCTTATTGATTAAACAACCCTAAACAAGCTCTTAGGATTTAATCTATCAATAGCATTAAAAACAAGAGAGACCACCAATTCATGCCAGTAGATTATAAGATAGCCTATTTAAACACGATTATATATCTCCATAACATGAATTTGATTATTTATTCTATAATCAAACATGTTATTGTGTCATAGAGATTAGAACTATCAAACAATTATGGATCTAACATTCTAATTGACAATATATTAACTTGCTAATGGAATAGAAGAGCTCTAATTTATACCAATCAAACAAGATAATAATAACAAAACATTCAGCAGATATATAAATACCAAAAAATAAAGAACAGAATAAAGACAAATCAATTAGATCTCACAATTCTTAAAGAACTAAACTATTGATGATCCTTTGGCTAGAAGATTGTTCAACCACAGATGTTCATAACTAAAACAAAATCAAAAAATGAAAAGTGTCTGTTTTCAAGTGTCTCCTACTTTTCCTATTCAGTTTCTTCCCTCCTGAACTCCCTCATTCTGGAAAACAAAGAGATATATATATGAAAACCGAAAATCTCCTGAAACGGCTAAACTTTTCCATATACACGGTCTCAACCTACGGTTATACACGGCCGTGTATTTAAACCGTGTAAGCTTTTGTTTTTTTTGTTCAAACCAAACACATGGCTGTGTACTTAAACCGTGTAAGCTTCTATTTTTTTTTTTAAAACCAAACACACGACCGTGCATCTGGAAATACATGCCCGTGTACTTCCCTTGTTTCTTCCAAAAAGCTATTTTGTTCGTGCATTCTTCTCTTGTACGCCGGCGGTGTAAATCCTTGACTTTGATCCAAATTGCAGATGACTTCTCTAAATCACTTGAATTAGCACTCTTGACTCCATTAAACCTGATTTATCACCATAATAAAATTAAGTACCATTTCCTTATAATTTCTATAAAATCAATAATAAATTAACACAATCCATACTATAAAGATTGAGTATAAAATGGCTCTATTAGTGAGGAAGAAGAACAGAAGAGTATTGAGGCAAAAGAGGAAGATGAAGACATTATAGCGAGTCAGTACAGGGAGACTTGCTAATGGTTCAGCAGGATGAAACTGTTCCTAATCAGAGGGCCAATTTATTCCATATCCAAGGCATGGTGCAGGGAAATGACTTGTTTGATTGTGGTTGACACAAGCAGTTGCACTAATGTTGCTTCAGCAAACTGGGTTACTAAGTTAGGTTTGCAGGTGGAGCAGCATCCAAGACCTTATGCACTTCATTGGTTGAGTCCACAGGGGGCTATTCATGTACACAAACAGGTTCGTGTTCCATTACTTATTGGTGATTATACTGACGAGATTGTTTGTGATGTAGTTCCCATGGAAGTTACACATTTGATCCTTAGAAGACCTTGGTAGTATGACCTTAGAGCCAAGTATGATGGATACATCAATGAGTATACCATTCAGCAACAGGACAAGACATACAAGCTTCTTCCTATGAGTCTAACTGAAGTACAACACAAAGACTGATTTGCCTTAAGAAGCCCAAGGGAAAGAGGAGTCTGTTTATGTGGCCTAGCAGGATGGACGATATAGATTCGAGGTCGAATCTTTTTCAACATGGAGGGAATGATACGATTCCAAGAGCTAAGATACGAGCACCAAAGAAAACAAAGTCAATTCGAGCTCTAGGTGGCAGTGCGGGGTCTAAAAGAAGAGGACATCAGCGTCGGGAGGACCCAAGGCGAAGTTCGGCCAGCCTTAAGCCGGCCTTAAATAAAGGCCGACTGAGTTAGCTTCAAGGCCGCGGCCTTGGTGATACGAAATCGGTTTGCTCTGATACCAAACTGATACAAACTACGCCAACATGTGACGAAACCCAATACCAATACGTTCGGAATTGCTACCCAAGATGCCAAACAATCGAGTGGAAACCGCGACCCGTTGCCTATAAGTGAGACAAGAACCTTGGTATAATATGAAGACGCCACAATCGGGATAAAGACCGATTGATAAGTTGGGATGAACGCCTACGGAATAAAAATCTGATAAGTTCTAGATTAGTTCTTTAAAGAACCAAGAGAGGAATTCTCTCAAAGTGTTTTCAAACTTGTATGTTGTATATTCTATATTTTATATGTTCTAAACCTAGGAGCTTTATATTAGGGTTTATAATTCGTAATAATAATGGCCCAAAACGACATAACTTCATTAAGTTGTGGAAAAATAACAAAACAGAGACGTAAAGGCCGACGGCGTATGAGTGAAGGCCGGTGGTGTTGAAATGAAGGCCGATGGCTTTAAGCTGGCGTAGAGCTTATACACGACTGTGTACTTCTAGTCGTGTATCTTTCTGTGGAAATTCTTGACACCATACACAATCGTGTACTTCTAGTTGTGTATCTTTCTATGGAAATTCTTGACTCCATACACGGCAGTGCCTTTGAACCGTGTATACGACCGTGTATGATTCTATGTAACCTCCAGACTCCTATACGGCCGTGCCTTGTAAAGACACGCCCTCTTCAACTCGTATCCATTATGACTTGTATAAGAGCAAGGGCACTCCCATGGTTGTTCCAATCCTTTCTAACTTCATGATTGCTCCAATCCTTTCCGACTTCATGGACATTCTTTATCAACCCGTTAAGTGCTTCCTTGAATCGTTTTGCTCGAGTTCTTGTGATCGGTCCAGGTGGCACTTCAAGAGGATCCACATTCCATCTTCTGGCTTGGCTCCCATCATGGCTGTCATCATTCCCCTCCTCTTGAAATGGATTTGTCCTCAAATCGTCGCTTGCATCAAAATGACTCAAATCAGTAACATTAAATGTAGCACTTACTTGATACTCACCGGGTAAATCTATCTTGTATGCATTATCATTGATGCGCTTAAGAATTTGAAATGGTCCATCGCCTCTAGGAAGTAGTTTAGATCGACGTTGCACAGGAAACCGCTCTTTACGCATGTGAACCCAAACCCAGTCTCCAGGTTCAAAGACAGCTTGTCGATGACCTTTGTTAGCTTGTTTCATGTACTGCTCTATTCTTCGCTCAATGTTTAACCTTGCCTTCTCATGGATCTATTTAACAAATTATGCTTTCTTCTCGCCATCTAGATTAACATACTCAGAAATAGGCAAAGGTGTTAAATCCAAAGGAGTTAGTGGATTAAAACCATACACAATTTCAAAAGGAGTAAACTTAGTACAGAATGCATTGTGCGATTATAGGCAAATTCAACATGCGGCAAACAATCCTCCTAACTTTTAATGTTCTTTTTAATGACAACCCTCAACAAAGTAGATAAAGTTCGATTTACTACCTCAGTTTGACCATCAGTCTGTGGATGACAAGTAGTAGAAAACAATAACTTAGTTCCTAACTTAGCCCACAATGTCTTCTAGAAGTAGCTCAAGAACTTAGCATCTCTATCCGATACGATTGTTCTAGGCATACCATGTAATCTCACAACTTCCCTAAAGAACAAATTAGCAATATTACAAGCATCATTGTTTTGTGACAAGGAATGAAATGTGCCATTTTAGAGAATCTATCCACGACTACAAAAATAGAATCTCGACCATGTCTAGACCTGGGTAATCCTAACACAAAATCCATGGAAATATCTACCCAAGGCTCATGAGGAATGGGAAGTGGGGTATAAAGCCCTTGAGGTTGGACTCTAGAGTTTGCTTGCTTACACGTGACACATCGCTCACAAATCCTCTCAACATCTCGTTTCATGTGAGGCCAATAGAAGTGTTCCTACAATACCCCTAAGGTTTTAGCTACTCCAAAATGTCCCATTAAACCTCCTCCATGAGACTCCCTCACTAGTAATTCTCTTAAAGAACAAATTGGAATGCATAGTCTACTCTCCCTAAACAAGAATCCTTCATGTTTATAAAACTTACCATGACCACTCTTCTCACAATGCACATACTCCTCACAAAAATCTCGATCAGTAGCATACAATTCCTTAATGTGCTAAAAACCAAGAGTCTAGAACCAAGAGTAGAGATAAGAGCATACCTTCTAGAAAGTGCATCAGCAACGACATTCTCTTTACCTTGCTTGTAGTGGATGACATAGGGAAATGTTTCGATGAACTCCACCCAACGAGCATGCCTTTTGTTTAGCTTATGTTGTCCCTTCAAGTACTTCAAGGATTCATGGTCAGTGTGGATCACGAACTCTTTTGGCCAAAGATAGTGTTGCCAAGTCTCCAGTGCTCGAACCAATGCATATAACTCCTTTCATAAGTAGGGTAGTTCAAGGTTGTCCCACTTAGCTTCTCGCTAAAGAATGCAATTGGTCTTCTCTCCTGCATGAGCACTGCTCTAATACCTAATCCTGAAGCATCACACTCAATTTCAAATGTTTTAGAGAAATTAGGTAAAGCAAGCAATGGCGCCTGAGTCAGCTTATTTTTAAGCGTCTGAAAGGCCTTCTCTTGTTGCTCTCCCCATCTGAACCCCACATTCTTCTTAATTAACTCAGTAAGTGGTGCTGCAATGGTACTGAAATCCTTCACAAACTCCTGTAAAAACTCGCTAGTCCATGGAAACTCCGCACATTACCTACATTAATTGGACTAGGCCATTCTTGGATTGCACGAATCTTTTCTTCATCAACCTGTATCCCCTGTGCACTAACAACAAAACCAAGAAACACAAGTTTGTCTGTGCAAAAAGTGCACTTCTTGAGGTTAGCATATAATTGCTCCTTTCGAAGCACTTCTAAAACATCCCTCAAGTGAGATATATGGTCCTCCAAACTCTTGCTGTAAATGAGGATATCATCAAAATAGACAACCACAAAATTTCCAATAAAAGTCCTCAAAACATGGTTCATAAGTCTCATAAAAGTACTAGGCGCGTTAGTTAAACCGAAAGGCATTACTAACCACTCATGCAATCTATATTTTGTCTTAAATGCGGTTTTCCATTCATCACCTTCTTTCATTCTAATTTGGTGATATCCGCTTTTCAGATCAATTTTGGAAAAGACACTAGACCCATGTAACTCATTTAACATGTCATCTAAGCGAGGAATGGGATGACGATACTTTACCGTGATGTTGTTGATAGCGCAGCAGTCAACACACATTTTCCATGACCCATCCTTCTTAGGCACCAAAATCACAGGCACTGCACATGGACTCATGCTTTCTCTCACGTACCCCTTCTCCATTAATTCATCGACCTGCCTTTGGAGTTCCTTTGTCTCCTCTAGATTGCTCCTATAAGCCGGTTTGTTTGGAATCGATGCTCCGGGTACATGGTCAATCTGGTGCTCAATACCACGAATAGGTGGTAATCCCTTTGGAATCTCCTCAGGGAAGACATCTTCAAAGTCCTGCACAATAGACACAACCACACTAGGAACGAGTTAAATAGTTCGTTAGTATTCAAACAAGTTTCCTTAAAAACCAGCAACAACATAGGTTGCTTCATCACTAATGCTCTCCTCACTACACTCGCTCTTGCCACACAACTCTCCTTTTGCAAGGCTGCACTCTCCTTTTCACTCACCACCAAAGTTGATCCCCCTTCAACTTGGTCTCTCACACTCTTTCCAGCCTTCCTCTCTTTTTCCTTTTGATATCGACTTTTGTGTTCCCTTTTCTTTCTGGCTGTCTTTTGCTCTCTCACTGTCCCTCTGTTTTTCACTCACCTTATATTTTGCAAATGACTGTTGTAGCTGCAACTGATCCTCATAGACCTGTTTAGGTGTTAAAGGTTTAAGATTAAAGCTTTTCCCTTGGTGAACAAGCGTATACTTGTTAGAAAAGCCATCATGAACAACCTTCCTATCAAATTGCCATGGCCTCCCCAACAACACATGACACGCTTGCATTGGCACTACATCGCATAACACCTCATCCTCATACCTACCAATGCGAAAAGTAATCAAGGCCTGCTTACTCACCTTAGTCTCACCACTATCATTCAGCCACTGCAATTTATATGGACTAGGGTTCTAGTAGTCTAGAGTCCCAGCCTCTCAACAATAAAATTACTCACCACATTAGTGCAACTTCCTCCATCAATGATCACATTGCAAATATGATCACCTAGATAACATCTAGTATGAAAGATATTCTCTCTTTGCACCTCCTCTTCTTCCTTCACCTACACATTCAAAGCTCTCTTCACTATTCCCACTAACTTCCCTATTGCAGGCTCTTCATCATCACTAGCGTCCTCTAATGGAGGCATATCATCCTCTTCACTATCCCCCTCAGTCTCATACTCACCATCATCACGTAGAATCATAACATGCCTATTCGGACATTGACTAGCAATATGGCCTCTACCTTGGCATTTAAAACATCTAATGTCACGATTTCTAGGAGTAGAAGAATCAGGTTTACCTTGGTTACCAGGAGTAGAACCCGCTTGCCTCTGCTCTCCTTTTGGTTTGGTGGGTAAAGGCTTTTCTTCTTCTTCTCTTCCTTCTTCCATTGGTTAGTCTTCCAGGTGGATGAACCAGCACCCTGTTGAAACCATGTAGTACTACTACCTTTCCTCCTTGTTGGTTCTCAACCTTTATAGCTATATGAACCATATCTTCCAATTCTACTAATGCTGCAATTCCACGACATTTTGAATTTCTCTATTCAATCCAGCAAGAAACCTAGCCATGGTAGCCTCTCTATCCTCCTCTACATTCGCCCTAATCATAGTAACTTCCATCTCCTTGAAATACTCAGCCACACTTCGGCTTCCCTGCCTAAGAGTTTGCAATTTGTTGTGTAATTCACGATAGTAATACGCAGGCACAAACCGCTTCTTCATCACCCTCTTCATCTCTTCCCACGACTCAATAGGTGGTTCACCATTCCTTCTTTGATTTAACATTAGTTGATCCCACCACACTATGGCATAATCCGAAAATTCAATGGCAGCAAGTTTCACTTTCTTTCTCCCACTATAGTTGTGACAATCAAACACCATCTCTACCTTCTTCTCCCACTCTAAGTACGCCTCGGGATCATTCTTCCCTTGGAAAGAAGGAATCTTCATCTTTATACTACTCAGTCGATTATCCTCTCTATTCCTATCTCCTCTATCTTCCTAATCCCTAGTTCCTCTATTCCTACCACTATAACCTCTATAACTCCCAATAGAAGGTTCATCAAATTCATCATCAGACATATCATCTCCACCCCTTTGTACTCTCCTAGAACAACTCTCCCTCTTACGCCCTTGGAAGACGTTTTTAGATTGCTCTAGTCTTTGTTCCACCGTCTCATGAATTTGTTCCATGCCCTCCTGAAACATTCTCTTCATCTCACCCCTCAACGTCTCAATCACTAACCTAACATCAAACCTTCCCCTCTCACTTTCAAGAGAATGTTGCCTCGACATTGTTCCTGCAGAAAAAGGTTAGCACGAACACAAATATATATAATTAAGCCTCACGACACACTCCCTTACGTGTTTCGCTCAAAGGATGATATCACACAGTCACTCGTGTATTCTCACAAGCAATGATGATATCAACTCACAAATTCCTCTTCTCAATTCTCTTGGAACTAACCCAAACTACACCAATTCCCTTCCGTAGAATTCAAAACAACTTTAGGGCTCGAAATTTTTCCTCTTTTTCTTTCAGATTTTTTTTTTTGTTGCCTTTGTTTATTGCTCTTGATCACGTTCCTTTTTTTTTTTTGTCGTGATTCTTCCTTTTTTTCTTGTCGTAACAAAATTGAATAGTAGGTACTACACTTTCAATAAACAATTAACACTATGAAATTGAACATGAACAATTGATATGAATGATTGGAGTTAGGGTTTTGATGTTACCTTCCTCAAACCGAACTGATGTTTAAGAAACCTAGGCTCTGATACCAAACTGATACGAACCACGCCAACGTGTGACGAAACCCAATACCAATGCGTTCGGAATTGCTACCCAAGATGCCAAACAATCGAGTGGAAACCGCGACCCGTTGCCTATAAGTGAGACAAGAACCTTGGTATAATATGCAGACGCCACAATCGGGATGAAAGACCAATTGATAAGTCGGGATGAACGCCACGGAATAAAAATCCGATAAGTTCTAGATTAGTTCTTTAAAGAACCAAGAGAGGAATTCTCTCAAAGTGTTTTCAAACTTGTATGTTGTATATTCTATATTCTATATGTTCTAAACCCTAGGAGCTTTATATTAGGGTTTACAATTCGTAACAATAATGGCCCAAAACAACATAACTTCATTAAGTTGCGGAAAAATAACAAAATAGAGACGTAAAGGCCGGTGGCATATGAGTGAAGGCCGGCGGTGTTGAAATGAAGGCTAGTGGCTTTGAGCCAGCGTAGAGCTTATACACGATCGTGTACTTCTAGTCGTGTATCTTTCTATGGAAATTCTTGACTCCATACACAGCCGTGCCTTTGAACTGTGTATACGACCGTGTATGATTTTGTGTATCCTCCAGACTCCTACACGGCCGTGCCTTGTAAAGACACGCCCTCTTCAACCCGTATCCGTTATGACTTGTACAAGAGCAAGGGCATTCCCATGGTTGTTCTAATCCTTTCCAACTTCATGATTGCTCCAATCCTTTCCGACTTCATGGACATCCTTTATCAACCCGTTAAGTGCTTCCTTGAATCGTTTTGCTCGAGTTCTTATGATCGGTCTAGGTGGCACTTCAAGAGGATCCACATTCCATCTTCTGGCTTGGCTCCCATCATGGCTCTCATCACTTGGAGCAGGCTTAAATGAAGGCCACCGGCCTTAGTGCCGGCCTAAGTGAAGGCCGCTGGCTTTTGATGCCGGCCTAAGTGAAGGCATCGGCCTTTGGCCTGCCTTGAATGTTTTCGCACAAATTTTTTAGATGATATAAATAGGCGTCCTTAGGGTTTTTCGTGGGAGAATGATATTTTGGTTGTAAAACACAAACACTTTGAGCGATGTGAATCTTCTTTAGAGATTTGTGAATATTGGGAATTGATTTTTCTCTTTATTCTTGTTGTTCTTATCAAATTCTTGGTTCATATAGAATTTGTGGCGAGCATCGTTATTGAATTCTTAGAATTCTTTAACCCTAGTGATTGATTTATAGAACGTGGTTTCTATCGTTCTATGATTTGATTGCGAATCAGTTTAATTTTATCAATCTTGGCATCTATAGATTGATAATTTTATCCATATCTTTGATTTTTATTCGTTAGTACCAAAATCCAGAAAAACCTAAAAATTTGTGTAATTTGATTATTGTTGACGATTTGGTGTGTTTGAAGGAATTCGAATCCGATTTTGCATCATTTGGTATCAGAGCATATCGAATCTATATAATTTGCTATCAGAGCATACCGAGTCCACATCATTTGGTATCAGAGCATACCGAATCCGCATCAGTTATCCTTTCCATTTTCATTGAAATTTGCACATATAAGTGTTATCCTTTTGATTTTCATTGAAATTCACACATATAAACTTACTTACATGAGAGTTACAATACATTGTCTTTTATCATAGCTAGAGTTTACAACATATCTTTTGAAATCATTGAGCAATATGGCCAAAACACATTGCTAAGGTTAAAAAATTAGAGAGTTTCCTAACTATTCTAACCTACTAACACATGATTACAAATAAGAAAAAGATGGAGTAAGTTCTAGTTGATGCCTACTTTTGTTGGCCTCTTAGTGCACACACCTACTCTAACTTCTTTGCTCCCTTTTGCTTGATGTGGACTTGTGTTTTTTCCTTTTGATTTGGGTTCTTCTAAAACTCTTTTAAGTGGTGTGGGGGGCAACTAAAGTTAAGGATTATATGGTGGTTTTTAGGTTGTGGTTTCTCCTTGAAGGTAGCAGTATGGAAGGTGGTTACATATGGTGGTTTAGTGGTGGTTATTAGGCCTTTTTAGAGAGAGTTTTGTTGGGTTTTTCTAGAGAAGAAAATAAGAGAATAAATGCCTAAGCTTCAATGCAGATGGGAGCTGAATGAAGAGCTTTTGGTTGCTTAAGTGATAGGTTGAACACATTAGTAATAGGGTAAGTTGGTCAATGGACTTACATGTTGGTTAAGGGAATGTTTTAGGTTAAATCACTTGACATTTTTGGTTATAGTCTTTTCCATTAGAATTAAGGTCTTATTTATGTCCTAAACCTATGCACCTAGTATTATTTAGTCGATTACAAGCCTTTGGATCAAGTGTGCTGTCTTCTCCTCCTCCATAGGATGTGGCTGGTGGTCCTTAGTTGTTTACTAGGCCTTTAATTATTTTGTCCATTAGTTAATCAATATGGGTTAATTAAGGTTTAATTAAGGTATTTTTAGCGGCTTAAATGGATTATTTGTTTAAGTTAATGATAGGTATGAATTGGCTAAATTGTCCCTCTTGCTTCATGCTATTTAGGGGTGATCTAGAGGAAATTGTCAATTGCATTGCTTGATTTGATTAATTACTAGGTCTAATTCTCATTAAATTATATGATCTTTTATATTATTCTTACGGTAGATTATTATGCTTAAGGTTTTGGTTCCGATTGAGTTGGAAATTTAGGTTTTTCAAGCTTAGTGTTGACTTTGACAATCCTTAATGCAGCTCTAAGGTTTATTAATTGATTTATGATTTTGGAATTTAGAACTTGAGTCTTAGGTAAAACTTAGTTAGGGTTTATGACTCTTAATGTAATGTTTTAGGGTCAGGATTCATCTAGGGTTTTTATTTTCTAAGTTTTAGGTACACTAGTCGTGTTAATGATCCTAGAGCAAATCCTAAGTTTAAAGTTGCACTTTTGGGTTCATTTTCTAATATATTTCCTAATACTTCAACTAGACTTAACTCTTGATCTTAAATATTTTTCAGGGTTTACAAAGGGTTTAAAAAAATCAAAACTTGTATTAATTCATTACTATGCAAAACTAACACTTTAAATAAGTTTCATTAGTTCTTAGAGACTTAACGGATGTAAAAGTTAGCTAGAAAGTTAAATTTTCATTAAAATCACCATTCAAGTGTCTTAATATACTAACATGTAAGCATTGGGGGTCTAATGAGTCAAATTTCCATAAATCAAAATTGAGTTAAACCAACTACTTAAACATGCTTTAATGACAATAGTTAAACATGTAGGATCACAAATTTAACACGAAAACCAAGGAATCATAATGTTGTGTGCATGAGAATCTAAACTAGCAAGAGAAAGTTCAAATATGAACAAAAATGTCAAGGCATTAAATTAGTCATCTAAACAAGTTTTAATAGCATAGTCAAACATACATAAACATGCCATTTATGTGGATTTCAGGAAGTTTTTGAGAAAGGGCACATAGGAACCTAAAGTAGCATAAAAGAGCTAAAGGAAGATCAAATGAGCATAACACATTTTAAATAATTGATTTCTACTACAAAAGATATCTAACCAAGTTTCTTAGGTTTAATATCATCTTTAATTTGGTTTATATGTTGAAACAGTTGATTTTTACAAAATCACTATCTTAGTTCATTGAGTCATAGCATTCACCTTTCATGATTATTCCTAAATTGTTTCTTAAGGTACAAGACGAATCATCACTCTAGGGTTCTATAAAAATATCTACGATTTGATTACTTGTATCAACAAACTCTAAGCATATGTCATTGTTTTGTATATGATCATGTATAAAGTGGTGTTTTATCTTAATATGCTCAGTTCTTAAGTGTTAGATTGGGTTTTTGGTTAAATTGATAGCACTTGTGTTACCACATTGGATTGGAACCTTTTCATAATTTAGAAAATAATCATGTAACATTTGTTTCATCCATAAGATTTAAGCACAACAACTATGGTGGCCATATATTTAGCCTCCATAGTTGATAATGTTACCGAATTTTACCTTACGTGCCACTTGTGCTTTTTTGATCGACTTTACAATCGGTAAAGTCGACATTGGAGTATCCTATTAGATCAGAAGTAAACTTAGGATAGCACAAGTTAATTTCAATAGTGCCAGCAAGATACTTGAAAATGCATTTCACTATATTTTAGTGACATTCATTAGGGTAAGATTGAAATTGTGCACATATTCACACGATAAACATGACATCAGATTTAGAACTGGTCAAATATGACAAACTACGTATCATGGCTCTATATAGTTTTTCACATATGGATTTACCATTTCATCCTTATTAAGCTTAAGAGTAGACCTCATAAGGGTAGACTTATCTTTTCAATTATCCATTTTAAACCTATTTAGGAGTTTTCTTATGTAGTTGGCTTGACTGATAAAGGTTCCATTCTTGATTTGTTTGACTTGAAGACTTAGAAAATAGTTACGTTTCGCCATCATACTCATTTCAAATTCCTTTTTCATACATTCTATGAACTCATCAACTAAACTCATGCTTATAACACTAAATACGATGTTATCTACATAGATTTCAACAATTGATGCATTTGACTTGTGTCGAGTCTAATTTTTTGCATTCCCATTCCTAATCCGATCTAGACTAGACCCTATGCTCATCTGATGTAGATCCTCGACTTGAATTAGGAATTTCGTTTGATTTTTGGAGTCGCCACCCAACTGTTGTTGGGAAATATTGAATTAAGACTAAAGGAGCGGATTAGTCTTAATTTGGACCACTAGTCATCGTGATTTCCTCTTCTCGTTTTTGAGAAGAGGAAAAGGGAAAACCAGAGTTTCTAAGTCCGGAGGCTAACCTATTAAAACCTTACGGTTACCACCTAGTCTCCTAAAAATTGTTCCCATTTAGAAATATGTTTTATTGTGTTTCTATTACTTTTATTATGTTTTTTATTATTCTAAGAAAATGATTTTTTATTTCATTTTATAGGTTGACCCAAATGGGTGCCTACGTACCTGCTAGTCAGGATCAAACAAGCCGTAGTTCGCTTTTCTGAAAACCTTAAATGTGTTTGTGAATTTTAGTTTTGAAATCTCTTTCGATTTATGTTTTTACCATTTTTGGGATTTTTTCTAAAAAAAATCTAAGCCTAAACTTTTATCTGATTTTTGAAAATGGTTTTTAGGAAAAACATCAATTTTGGATTTATTTGAAGAAAATGATTTTTTCTAAGTGATAAAACTCATTTTTATGATTCTTTTGAATTTTTTATTATTTTTTTATGATTTTTTATTCTTTTACAATTTTTTTATAATTTTCTAAGTTTTTATGATTTTTGTAGTTTTTTTTATTATTTTTTTTTTATGATTTTTATTAAATTTTCCATAATTTTTGTGAATTCTTGTTAAGAATTTTATGCTAAGCTATTATCTATCCTATTTTGAAATCTAAAGTTTTATTATTATTTTCCTAATATTTTTATTGTTTTTCCACATTTTTATTATCATTTATTTATTTTCTACATTATTAAATCCTAAAAACCTAATTTCTACATTTTCCTACTTATGGAAATAAAACATAAAGCATAAATAAATAACTAAATAAATAACCAACAAATAAATAATCAAATAATAAATCAAATAAATACAAATAAAATAAATAAAAAAAATTCAAAAAAATAAAAAAATAAAAAATCCGGAAAATTCGACTTACCTGGATCCGGGTCGGTGCGCGGGTCGGGTCGAGTCGGGTCGGATCGGTCGGACACGGCGGCGGAGAGGGCTCGTTCACGGCGTTCCGACGGTCTTTTGCAACGGGTGAGGTGTCGAATCCTAGCTTCTTGAGGGTGCTGAATCCAATGGTGGCGGTGGTTTGCTCCCAAATCGTCTCCTGGTGGTGGTTCAACTCCGGTCGGTGATCGCGATTTTGGTTCTCCTCCGGTGCTCTCCGATTTGCTCTCTTTTCTCACTTTCTCTCAATTCTGATCCCTCTTTTTGCTTCCCCCACTCCTCCTCTATTTATAAGCGTTTGAAATCGAGCTGGATAAGCTCGGATTTCCACCGATCGAAGTAAATCGGATCGACGATTAAATAAACCAACTCCGATTCGTGTAAATCCTTTGATTTGTTGAGATTTGATTCCAATTGGATGATGTTTATCTCAATTTTGTTGAAGATCTGTTGGATTTGTGCAAAAAATCGAATCGAAACGGCCAAAATTCGAATTTTTCCCCTCGTCGGCGATCTCGGACCGAGGTTGAAGACGATCATGCGCCCGGCGCGTGCGTTTCCTCCAGCCAATTGAATGCTGCCACGTGTCCTGGATAAGAAAAAAAAACTCAAAACGCGGAAACTGCCTCCCCCACGATTCGAACCTGCGACCGAGCCCCCCTACGCGCGCCTTAGCCCGTGGTCCGGACCAGTTGGGCTAGCCCATTTTCCCTGATTTTTTTTAATTTCGCAAATTGCATATATGCAATGCGATTTTTTTTATTTTTTGTATTTTTTGAAATTTCAAAATTTGCAAAAATCATTTACTATTTATTATTGCCATTTCTGAAATCATTTTTCAAAATTGATGTTTTTTCCTATTTATTTTTATTTTTTGAATATTTTTAATTATTTATGCTAAATTAAAGAAAAATTGAAAAAAATTGGAAAAAATTAAGAATTGATTATTAGTGATTATTATTCATTCCTAGGGCAAAAATGGGGTGTTTACAGCTGCCCCTCTTTGTAGTAAAGTTTGAAAAACTTAACTACAAAGACAAGAAAGACGCCACTTTTTGGCCTCTTAAATAGATAACGCCTTGGTTTGGCTGGTTACCTGGCATTTGTTTTGGTAGGAAAATGCTCCAACAGCTAATAATCCCACGATTTAAGA
Organism: Laguncularia racemosa; assembly: GCA_037954665.1. Classification (NCBI taxonomy): domain Eukaryota; kingdom Viridiplantae; phylum Streptophyta; class Magnoliopsida; order Myrtales; family Combretaceae; genus Laguncularia; species Laguncularia racemosa. The sequence goes on from JBBMOL010000664.1 coordinate 94,480, forward strand.
TGGTCCTAACAATTTAGAGTAATGTTCCCTCCCCAAACAGTGCTTTATGGGTTGACTAATTGGCAATATGAATCACCTCAAGCATTGTGTGAAAGAAATGATGATAGGAAGCGTCTTATCAGACTAGCAACCTTGGAAAGAAAATTTACTTAGGAAGCGCTCTTATGAGCTGGCTACCTGTCAACAGAAGCGTCTTGTTAGACTAGCAATTATTTGGTAGAATATTTTCGAAAAGTGCCCCAAGAGCTGACTAATCGGGAGAATCTAGGAAAGTCCCCCTCATGGGCTGACTAACCTTAAGATAGATTTTTAGGAAAGTGCCCATCTTGGGCTGACTAACCTATGGTAGAGTGTCTCAAAAAGTGCCCTTATGAGCAGACCTTGAGAACGGATTTTTAGGAAAGTGCCCATCTTGGGCTGACTAACCTATGGTAGAGTGTCTCAAAAAGTGCCCTTATGAGCTGACCTTGAGAACGGATTTTTAGGGAAGTGCCTATCTTGGGCTGACTAACCTATGATAAAATTGATTGAATTGTCTCAAAAAGTGCCCTTATGAGCTGACCTTGAGAACGGATTTTTAGGAAAGTGCTCATCTTGGGCTGACTAACCTATGGTAGAGTGTCTCAAAAAGTGCCCTTATGAGCTGACCTTGAGAACGGATTTTTAGGGAAGTGCCCATCTTGGGCTGACTAACCTATGATAAAATTGATTGAACTGTCTCAAAAAGTGCCCTAAAGAGCTGACCTTGAGAATGGATTTTTAGGAAAGTGCCCATCTTGGGTTGACTAACCTAGGACAGTGATAGAGCCATTTTATACTCAATCTTTATAGTATAAATTGTGTTAAATTATTATTGATTTTATAGAAATCATAAGGAAATGGTACTTAATTCTATTATGGTGATAAATCAGGTTAAATGGAGTCAAGGATGCTAATTTAAGTAAATTAGAGAAGTCATCTACAACTTGGATCAAGACAAGGAATTACACCACCGGAGGAAGCACGGTTTGCGGCACGGCCAAGGTTCAAACCGTGTTACATACTGGACAAGAAGACGGAAATGTGGACTTTGAACAAAGAGAGACACGGCTTAGGGCATGACCATGGTGGCAGCCGTGGGAGAAACCGTGCTTGGAGCCATGGTGGAAGCTAGACATGCCAAGGAGAAGAAATTGTGGAACATCAACCAGAGGATGGCACGGCTTGAAATCTGGCCGTGGGTGTAACCGTGGTACACACTAGCAATGGATGAAGACTTGTTGATTATGCACAGAATAAGGCACGGTTGGAAATCTAGCCATGGGTGGAGCCGTGGTACACACTGGACACGAAAGATGACACATGAAATATGCACAGAGGATGGCACGACTTGACCCACGGCCGTGTGGTAGGGCGTGCCAGGCGGACGAACATTTACTTCTCGAAATCTACTTGGAAAAGGAAAGATATTTTCGTATCTTGCTAGCAAAAGATCACATGCCATCTCCCTAACAATATAAATAGAACCAACCCTAGAGGGTTAGGACAACTTTTGAATCTTTGGATCTTGAAGAACTTTGGATCATCTTGGAGGCAGAGCAGGCAACCGGGTTCATCATGTCTCTACTTTTATTTTCGTTTTATTGATGAACATGAGTAGTTAAGCTACTTTTCTAGCCAAAGGGTCATAGATGTTTAATTCTCCACGAATTGTGAGGTCTAATTGACTTGTATTTATTCTATTCTTTGCTTTCGGGTATTCATATACCTTCTGATCCTTTTGTCATTATTATCTTTGTTGATTGGTATGAATAGAGCTCTTCTACTCAATTAGCAAGTTAATATATTGTCAACTAGCACGTCAAATCCGTAATTGTTTGATTGTTCTAGTCTTAGTGACGCAATAACATGTTTGGTTATAAAAGAGATGATCGAATTCATGTTATGGAGGTGTGTGATAATGTTCAAATAGGTTATCTTATAATCTACTAGCATGAATTGGTGGTCTCTCTAGATTTTAATGCTATTGGTAGATTAAATCCTAAGCGCTTGTCTAGGATTGTCTAATCGATAAGAGAAATAATCAAAGAGCTTCTCTTGATTATCGAGGAAGTACGGAGAGATAGGTTGTTAGAGCTTGTTAATAACCATAACCAGTTTATCTAGAAATAAGAATAGAAAACATTTACATCGATGATCAATTCCTAGAATTAAACTATCTTGATTCCTTTGGCTAGGCTTTTTATCAATATTCAATTTTCTTATCTTGTTTTAACTTTATTCGATTCACAAACCAAACCCCCCCATTTTCCTTTTCCTTTTTATTCTCCTTGGATAGAAATAAATTTAACCAATCTCTGTGGATTCGACCTTACTCACCACTATATGCAAATCATATAATTGTCTAGGAGTAGGTTTTATTTTTGTTGGATTCGACACCCATCAAATTTTGGTGTCGTTGCCGGGGATTGGTGTTAAATTTATTTCATTCTTGTATGACTCGTTCTTCTCAGACAGGTGAACTAATTTATAATCCGGAGATTAAGAAGACTCTAAAGAGACTACGATAAGAAGCTAGATCATCCACTAGACAGAACTTAGCATCGGATTTGTCTGATTCATCCCTTGATTTAGAAAGAGAAGACGATATGGCAAATCCCGAAAGAACATTGCGAGAATTGGCTGCATCGGATGTGAATCAACAACCACTTTGTATTTACTACCCTGAACTAGCTGTGGAATTTGAGTTGAAATCTGGGTTGATACATCTGCTACCCACCTTTCATGGTCTTGAGAATGAAGGTCCTCATAAGCATTTGAAAGAGTTCCATATAGTGTGTTCTAGTATGAGGCCGCAAAGAATAACCGATGATCAAATCAAGCTACGTGCTTTTCCATTTTCTTTAAGTACTAAAGCTAAAGATTGGTTGTTTTATTTGCCTCCAGGTTCGATAACTACTTGGACAGATATGGTCAGACCCTTCTTGGACAAATTCTTCCCCGCATCCAGAGCCGCTGGTATAAGAAGAGAAATTTGTGGTATAAAACAGAGGGACACCGAGACACTTCATGAGTATTGGGAGAGGTTCAAGCAACTGTGTGCAAGCTGCCCACAACATGGGATATCTGAACAACTCCTTATCCAATACTTCTACGAGGGCCTACTTCCGATGGAAAGAAAGATGATGGATGCTGCAAGTGGAGGCGCCATAGTAAACAAAACCCCTGGTCAAGCTAGGGAATTGATCTCCATTATGGCTACTAATTCACAACAATTTGGGTATAGGCATGATATGTCTTCAAGGAAGGTAAATGAGGTAAATGTGTCTAACCTTGAACATCAAATTTCTAATCTTACCTCCCTTGTACAGCAGCTAGCTCTTGAAAATACCCAACAGGTGAAAGCTTGTGGAATTTGTGCTGCTCCTAATCACCCGACCGACATGTGCCCCACATTGCAAGATGACAATCATGAACATGCCAATGCTGTAGGTGGATTCCCAGGACAGCCACAAAGGAAATATGATCCTTACTCGAACACGTACAATCCTGGATGGGGGATCATCCTAACTTCAGATATGGCAATAAACCACAAACTTCCAACAATTCCAACCTAAGCCATCAAACCAAGGATCACAGACTCCTTCCACTTCAGGTATGTCTCTTGAGGAAATTGTTAAATCACTTGCCGTTAATACCAAACAATTTCAGATGAGACAAAGCAGAGCATCCACAACTTGGAAAGTCAGGTAAGCCAACTTGCTTCTTCTATAAACAGGTTGGAAACTCAGGTAAGTTACCTTCTCAAACCATCACAAATCCCAAGCAAAGTGCTAACGCAATTACTTTGAGAAGTGGAACAAAATTGCAGGGATCAAATGAGAAGGGACACCGAACTAATCCTGAGGAAGAGACTGAGAAAGAAACCGCAACTTCAAACTAGCAGAACAATCAGATCAAAGGACCCCTCATTGAACCACCAAAGGTCATGACAACAGCACCTCCTTTCCCTTCCAGATTAGCAAAATCCAAGAATGAAGCTGAAGAAAAAGAGATTCTTGACACCTTTCGTAAAGTTGAGGTAAACATTCCCTTGTTGGATGCAATTAA